>CAUDMG010000915.1:4131994-4149494 GCA_958450375.1 Homarus gammarus
ATATTATTATTAGTAGTAGTATTAGTAGCAGTAGTATTAGTAGTAGTAGTAGTAGTAGTAGTGTTGCTATTGTTATTGTTATTATTGATCTTCCTCATATTATTATTATTATCATTATTATTATGTGTCGACCTCACTCCAGCGACCACCTCACTCCAGGGACCACCTCACTCCAGCGACCACTTAACCTGCACCTACATTCTCGATAACCATTTCTTGTATAACATATCAATTTAAGTCCTGAGAATGGCGTCTTCAAGGTTCATTAGATAAATAGATTGTCTGATGATATAAAACCAGAAAATATTTAGTAAGTTTATTCCGAATATGTCTGGGATATTTTAGGTAACTCAGTTTATATGGGAGAGTGACGGTGGGTGAGTGAGTGAGTGAGTGAGTGCCGGTGAGTGAGTGAGTGAGTGACGGTGGGTGAGTGAGTGAGTGAGTGCCGGTGAGTGAGTGAGTGAGTGAGTGACGGTGAGTGAGTGAATAACAGTAAGCAAACCGAGAAAGAGAAATACCCATATAATCTCAGTAATACAGCAGAAAGCGAACGAGACCCAGCAACTAACCCCATAAACGAACAAAAACAAACAACAAATAAAACAGCACAACAAAACAAAACAACAACAACAAAACAAATACTAATAACACAGAAACAAAAAAAAAATTAAAAAAAATAATTAAAACTCCTTAAAACGGAACTACAGTAGACATTTTGGATACACATAGCGTCTGTAAAGATATTTGGTCTGTAGGAATATTACAACAAGAGACGACAGACCTAACCTAACCTAACCTAGTCCTGTTACCTGGCATTTTTTTGTTTTCAGTAGGGAGGTCATGATGTGTGTGAGTAGTGAGCGAAGGTAGGTTGGGGGGAGAGGGAAGAGGGGAGAGAGGGAGGAGGGGGAAGGAGGGAGGGAGGGAGGGAGGGAGGGGGGAGAGTGAGGGAGGGGGGAGGGAGGGCGGGAGCTAGATAGGTTAAGAAAGCTAGGAGAGTGAGATGAGCTCTAGGGAGGACAGAGAAAGACAGAAAGACTACATATATACCTCGTACCCCCCCCCCCCCCTACCAAGGGCTTATATCCAAAATAGTTAAGTGTCTCCCGGAAAGAGAATATCTCTATGAATATATAATTAGGTTTAGTCACCGCAGAAATTGAGGTTAAATCGTCAACAATTAACTAAAGATCAGGAAAAGAGGAGAGGAAGGAAGTGAAGGAAGGAGGGAGAGAAGGGGAGAAGGAAGAAAGGGAGAGATAAGGATGAGGAGACTAAGGAATCAGTACACATAGCAAAAACCGATAATCTCCCTGAAGTGTCCTCTGTGTGTGTGTACCAAAGGTGTATCTGCAGACGACCAAACTAACACCTACACCCACAGCCACAACACCTTACAACACAATAACACATGAGGGAGGGGGGGGGGGGGTTGTTTACCTGTAAGACACCTGGGTAACTCCTGTCGACCATCACACAAGAGGAAGGCGAGGTTCATAGGTTAAACTTCATAACACTTTTTACCTGGTCTACCTGTTCACCTCACCTGGTCTACCTGTTTACCTCACCTGGTCTACCTGTTTACCTCACCTGGTCTACCTGTTTACCTCACCTGGTCTACCTGTTACCTCACCTGGTCTACCTGTTCACCTCACCTGGTCTACCTGTTTACCTCACCTGGTCTACCTGTTCACCTCACCTGGTCTACCTGTTTACCTCACCTGGTCTACCTGTTTACCTCACCTGGTCTACCTGTTTACCTCACCTGGTCTACCTGTTTACCTCACCTGGTCTACCTGTTCACCTCACCTGGTCTACCTGTTTACCTCACCTGGTCTACCTGTTCACCTCACCTGGTCTACCTGTTTACCTCACCTGGTCTACCTGTTCACCTCACCTGGTCTACCTGTTCACCTCACCTGGTCTACCTGTTTACCTCACCTGGTCTACCTGTTCACCTCACCTGGTCTACCTGTTTACCTCACCTGGTCTACCTGTTCACCTCACCTGGTCTACCTGTCTCCCTCACCTGTCCACTACTAGGGGTTAGAGATACGTGAGGAACAAGGGAGGAGGGGGGAATGAGGGGTGAGGGGGGTGTTCTTCTTTACAGGAACATGTGTGAACAATGAACACTAAAGTGAACAGAATTCTGGTATATACTCATGAAGCCTTAAGGGTTCGTTACCTTGGCAACGCGTGAGGTATACAGCCCTCCCCCCCCCCCCCACACACAAACCCACATACAGTACATCCTCTCCACAGTGTTATAAGCCCCGTAAAAGTATCACAACACCGCAACAAACATTCAGCCACAAACTTCCGAAAGTTTTAGTCAACAAACACGAATCGACTTACTCACTTGTCAACAAAACAGCATTCAAGATTAACAGAATTAAATAATCCCCCTTACTTCTGAAATAAATAAATAAATAAATAAATAAATAAATCTTACTTAAACTTAAAATACAAATTCCAGCATCAAAGAATTTCCATCATAGCGGCGTTATTTGATCTGGTCAGTCGTGAATGCTGCAGAAAATAACATCTTTCCCGCCAAATAATACAAAAATAAATATAACAATTAAATGACTTTTTTGTGACGATATCCGCATCTTGGGAAAAAGACCCCCCCCCCCCACCACCCCCCCACCCCCCCCCCCCCCCCCACACACACTCAAGGACGACAAAAAACAACACAAAACAAAAGACAATCACCCTCAAGCCAAGTCACAAAAGAGCGAGATTGTGTTGACTGAACGTATGAAAAACACCTTTATGGTAAAAAAAAAATAAAAATTGTCGCGTTTTAAAAAATAATCGTATTTCTGAGGTAATTGGTAGTAAAAACAAATTATTCCTACGATTTCAACATTTCTCTCTCATAATAACTCATAATTACCTTCTCTAGATGTTGTTAATTGCTCACTATGAGATATTTAATGAGGTATTGTTTGTTTATATGAAGATTCTTGACCGCTAAATGTAGCTTAAGTGACATCGAGTTGCTAAAGTGTAGCGGTGATTCTCTCCGGAATAGGACGATTGGGCCCAGTCGTTTGGTCGCCAGCTGATTTGGCGCCAGGTTTTTAGACTCCACACATTTTGGCGCAAGGAAATAAAATATTCGTTTCAAATCGATTCTCTCTCTCTCTCTCTCTCTCTCTCTCGCTCTCTCTCTCTCTCTCTCTCCCGTTCTACCTGTCACCGTGTCTCTGGGGTCTTAGGTGAGGCAGATTCCCCCTGGTTGTGACAGGTAAGGTACACAGCCTCCTCTCCCCACACCTCCCCACCCTCACCACCCCCCACACCTCCCCACCCCACACCCTCACCACCCCACACCCTCACCACCCCACCCTCACCACCCCACACCCTCACCACCCCACACCCTCACCACCCCACACCCTCACCACCCTACACCCTCACCACCCCACACCCTCACCACCCACACCCTCACCACCCCACACCCTCACCACCCCACACCCTCACCACCCCACACCCTCACCACCCCACACCCTCACCACCCACACCCTCACCACCCCACACCCTCACCACCCCACACCCTCACCACCACCCCACACCTCACCACCCCACACCACACCACCCCACACCCTAACCCCCCACACCCTCACACCCACCCCTCACCAACCCACACCCTCACCACCCCACACCCTCACCACCCCACACCCTCACCACCCCACACCCTCACCACCACACCCTCACCACCCCACACCCTACACCCTCACCACCCCACACCCTCACCACCCCACACCCTCACACCCCACACCCTCACCACCCCACACCCTCACCACCCCACACCCTCACCACCCCACACCCTCACCACCCCACACCCTCACCACCCACACCCTCACCACCCCACACCCTCAGCACCCCACACCCTCACCACCCCACACCCTACACCCACACCACCCACACCACCACCCTCACCACCACCACACCCTCACCACCCCACACCCTCACCACCCCACACCCTCACCACCCCACACCCTCACCACCCCACACCCTCACCACCCCACACCCTCACCACCCCACACCCTCACCACCCAACACCCTCACCACCCCACCCCCTCAGCACCCCACACCCTCACCACCCCACACCCTACACCCTCACCACCCCACACCCTCACCACCCTCACCACCCCACACCCTCACCACCCCCCCTCAGCACCCCACACCTCACCACCCCACCCCCTCACCACCCCACACCCTCACCACCCACCCCCTCACCACCCTCACCACCCCACACCCTCACCACCCCACACCCTCAGCACCCCACACCCTCACCACCCCACACCCTCACCACCCTCACCACCCCACACCCTCACCACCCCACACCCTCACCACCCCACACCCTCAGCACCCCACACCCTCACCACCCCATGTGCCAAGTTAATATTATGTGGGGATTTAAATGAAATTGACACCACTGATATCCAGGACCAGCTATCACTATCACAAGTTGTGACCTTCCCCACACACGGTCAAAATACCCTGGACCTTATCTTAACTGACTTAGCGGACCAGTACCAACCACCTCAACCAATGCCTCCTATCGGGTGTAGCACACACTTATCAGTGCTCTGGTCCCCAGCTGCCACTCCCACTCAAGTACAGAGACCCTACATCAAGACCTACAGGCCGATTACTGACTCTGCAGTGCGCCTCTTCGGGCAGTGGATAGTTCACCATCCCTGGACTGAAGTACTTAGCGTGGATGACGTGGAAACCAAATGGATAAATTATACCAACACCACCACGCAAGCTCACCACCACTTCTTCCCCGAGAAGTCCGTCAGATCTCACCCAGCTGACTTGCCCTGGATCACACCTCGGATCAAAAGACTTATGCAACAGAGAGACAGAGCCTTTCATCTCAATGACCACATCCGCTACAGGTCCCTTCGCAACCGAGTCATCCGCGAAATACGCACTGCAAAGAAGTCCCACTACCCAACCAAATTACAACACCTGAAACAGACCAACATCAGTCAATGGTATGGTAAGCTTAAAGAACTCTGTGGACTAAACAATAAGACACACCCCCTCCCCTTCCTTAGCCATCTCACTAGTGTTGACGCAGCTGAGCAAACAAATAACCATTTCGCTACTATATGCCAGACGCTCCCACGGCTTGACACAACCACTCTCCCTGCTTACCTACCAGCCTCCCTTCCCACTGACTTAGTAGAAGAATTTGACGTAGCAAAACGCCTGGACAAACTAAAATTAAAACGCTCTACCACCCCCATTGACTTACCAATGAAACTCTTCAAGGAGTTCTCCCCGGAGCTTGCTAAACCCCTCTGCTCCATCATCAATGCTTCTCTCAGTCAAGCCAGATGCCCAGCTGACTGGAAGACCTCTTATGTATCACCAGTGCCCAAGTCAACCAGCCCACAATCCTTAAATCAGCTACGACCTATTGCAATCACCCCAATACCCAGCCTAATCTGTGAAAGTTTTGTGTTCGACTGGGCTTATGCTGATATTGCAGGAGTCGTAGACCCTCAGCAATTTGGCAACATGAAAACTTCCTCCACCACTCACTGTCTTGTCAGCTTTCTCGATTACATATACCGCCATCTCGAGAAACGAAAAACGTCTGTAGCTGTCGCCTTCATTGATTTCACTAAAGCGTTCGACCTAGTCGACCACAATATAATCATCAACAAAGCTATTGACCTCGGGCTTCGAAGAAGCCTCATACCATGGCTTACAGACTTCCTCAGTGACCGACGCCAAGCTGTACGCTTCCGAGGGGCTGTCTCCACCTTTCAGTCACTCACCTGTGGCGTCCCCCAAGGCACCAAGATGGGACCACTCTGCTTCCTTATGCTCATCAATGATGCCCTAAGAGAAACCCCTGCTCGCTGGAAATATGTCGACGACTCCACCATTGGGATCAGCGTCAACAATTCTGCTCCCAACTATACCGCCCTTCAGGATTTATTGAACAGTCTCCAAAACTGGGCTACCAACAACCATGTCACCATCAACCATACCAAGACCATGGTTATGCACATCAACCTCTCCTCCGACATTGTCCCACCTCCTTCCATTACTCTAGGTCCGAACACACTCCAGGTCGTAGATTCCACGAAGCTCCTCGGCGTCACCATAGACAACAAACTAAATTGGAAACCACACGTCAATGAAGTTGTCAAATCCTCCAGTTTCCGTCTCCACCTCCTCCGCCGACTCAAGTCCCTCGGAGTTCCTGCACACGAGCTCCTCAGTGTTTACACAACATTCATACTTCCCAAGCTCACCTATGCCTCCCCCACCTGGTCTTCCTCCCTAAATGCCACACAACGTAAACACCTAGAAAAAGTGCAAAAGAGGGCATGCAAGATTATTCTCTCCTCCTCCTACTCCACATATCAAGAAGCGCTCAACACACTGACCCTTTCGACTCTCACTGACCATCACCACGACCTCATCTGCAAATTTGGTAAGAAGCTTCTACACCATCCCCGACACCGGCTCCTACTACCACCCGAGGTCCCTTGTCCGAGAATTGCTGTTCGACACCACAACCGCATCCAGCCCATACGTGCACGAACTGATCGCTATAAGAACAGCCCAGTCCCAACCATTGTAAAAATTATCAATAACTTGTAATACTGTAACACTGTCACTATGTTGAATTGAACTGTAGTTTGAGCTTTTCCCCATCTAAGTTATTATATGTCTTATTTGTGTCACTTATGTTACTTGTATATTATTTGTAATTCGTAACCCACTCCCCAAATATGTAACTGTATATTTTCAGCCTTCTGGCTGCCAAGCTCTTTCAATAAACCGTTAATTATTATTATTATTATTATTATTATTTACACCCTCACCACCCTCACCACCCTACACCCTCACCACCCCACACCCTCACCACCCTCACCACCCCACCCCCTCAGCACCCCACACCCTCACCACCCCACACCCTCACCACCCCACCCCCTCAGCACCCCACACCCTCACCACCCCACACCCTCAGCACCCCACACCCTCACCACCCCACACCCTCACCACCCCACCCCCTCAGCACCCCACACCCTCACCACCCCACCCCCTCAGCACCCCACACCCTCACCACCCCACCCCCTCAGCACCCCACACCCTCACCACCCCACACCCTCACCACCCCTCACCACCCCACACCCTCACCACCCCACACCCTCACCACCCCACACCCTCACCACCCCACACCCTCACCACCCCACACCCTCACCACCCTCACCACCCCACACCCTCACCAGTACATCAACACAAAAACAAAAGACCTAAAACTCTGTATAATAATGGACAAAAAATCCTGATTACTAAATACGTCTGAGATCTGGTAGTAACGCATCCGTACAACAAATCCGGTTAAAATCCATGAATATTTATCCGAGTTATCGCGTGGACAATTCTCGGAAAACGGACGCACGGACAGGGGGGGAGGGGAGAACGGACGGGGGGGAGGGGAGAACGGACGGGGGGGGGGAGAACGGACGGGGGGGAGAACGGACGGGGGGGAGAACGGACGGGGGGGAGAACGGACGGGGGGGGGGGAGAACGGACGGGGGGGGGAGAACGGACGGTGGGGGGGGGGAACGGACGAAGGACAATTAGACTCAGAAGGAAACACAATATGGTGAATTAAAATACATCTCGACAATCAAGTCACATGAATCTAGGTTTCGAGAGAGAGAGAGAGAGAGAGAGAGAGAGAGAGTGTGTGACCTCCCTCTTGACCTCGCTGTTATTGGGTCATCCTCGAGAGAATGACCACAGCTAACTATTGGGGGTTGGTTGAATATTTTATCATCACACACACACACACACGGGCGTCTACATGTGATCACAGCAGCCACCAGTATTTTCTAACAACGACTCTCTCTCTCTCTCTCTCTCTCTCTCTCTTGCAACATTACACACACACATGCATGCAATAAAAGCAATGAGTGTCGACCTTAACCCAATTTTATTAACAAGGAAGAAGTGACTAGAGTGTCGTGTCGTGTCGTGGCGTGTCGTGTCGTGGCGTGGCGTGTCGTGTCGTGTCGTGTCGTGGCGTGGCGTGTTGTGTCGTGTCGTGGCGTGGCGTGTCGTGTCGTGTCGTGTCGTGTTGCTAGGTAAGTTTATGTTAGAATCATATTAGATTAAGGTGGATAATCTTCAGGTGACCCTTTAATGCAAAGTACACACCTCTACTTAAGTCACCTCAGAGCTAATTAAGGCGGGAATGTTTGTTTATGTTCGTAGTTCTCCCCATGGACGTGTGGCGGCGCTGTCGTTATCGCTGATTGGCTGAGTGAGGGAATGACGTCACGTTGCACAAACAGAGTGGAAATACACACTGGTAGGTTGACACAAAGGGGGGGGGGGTGGTGTTCTATGATCGTGTGTGTGTGTGTGTGTGTGTGTGTGTGTGTGTGTGTGAGTGAGTGAGTGAGTGTATGTGTGTGTGTGTGTGTGTGTGTGTGTGTGTGAAAGCAGTTTGTAGCTATATTTCTATATTTCACAATTGTCAAGGCTAGACATAGGTTAGTCAATACACACACACACATACACACACACACACACACACACACACCTAACCTATTCTTTTTCCACCTCCTCCTCCTCCTCCTCCTCTTCCTCCTCCTCCTCCTCCTCCTCCTCTTCCTCCACCTCCTCCTCTCTTCCTCCTCTTCCTCCCACCATTGTGACACGCCGCACCACTCACTAGTCGAGGTGAGGCAACGTCAAGGCATTACTACACACCATCAATCATTTAGCGTCCGTTAGCGTCCGTTAGCGTCCGTTAATGTCCGTATCAGAGCCAGGCAGCGTCTGTTAATGTCCGTATCAGAGCCAGGCAGCGTCCGTTAATGTCCGTATTAGAGCCAGGCAGCGTCCGTTAATGTCCGTATCAGAGCCAGGCAGCGTCCGTTAATGTCCGTATCAGAGCCAGGCAGTGTCTGTTAATGTCCGTATTAGAGCCAGGCAGCGTCCGTTAATGTCCGTATCAGAGCCAGGCAGCGTCCGTTAATGTCCGTATCAGAGCCAGGCAGCGTCCGTTAATGTCCGTATCAGAGCCAGGCAGCGTCCGTTAATGTCCGTATTAGAGCCAGGCAGCGTCCGTTAATGTCCGTATCAGAGCCAGGCAGTGTCTGTTAATGTCCGTATTAGAGCCAGGCAGCGTCCGTTAATGTCCGTATCAGAGCCAGGCAGCGTCCGTTAATGTCCGTATCAGAGCCAGGCAGCGTCCGTTAATGTCCGTATTAGAGCCAGACAGCGTCCGTTAATGTCCGTATTAGAGCCAGACAGCGTCCGTTAATGTCCGTATTAGAGCCAGGCAGCGTCCGTTAATGTCCGTATTAGAGCCAGACAGCGTCCATTAATGTCCGTATTAGAGCCAGACAGCGTCCGTTAATGTCCGTATTAGAGCCAGACAGCGTCCGTTAATGTCCGTATTAGAGCCAGACAGCGTCCGTATCAGCATCGATTTGTGTTATTGAGAGAGAGAGAGAAAGAGAGAGAGAGAGAGAGAGAGAGAGAGAGAGAGAGACGTTCTTCCTCTCACAAAAAGGTCGATAATCACGTGAGAGAAATTCCTGATTGGTGGGAGGAGATTCCCGTCTCATTCCCAGATTAGGAATCCTGCCTGTCTGTGCTAAGAGACGGGAATGTTACCGCTTACCTCTAAAGTCTGTCTGTTTGACGGTGTGTGTGTGTGTGTGTGTGTGTGTGACAACAAAGGGAGGATTTTATTGGTATTTGCTAATTAACACACACACACACACACAATAAGCATTACTATTATTATTATTATTATTATATTATGCCAACAGTACTGCCAACACAACACCTGCTAACAGTACTGCCAACACAACACCTGCCAACACAACACCTGCCAACAGTACTGCCAACACAACACTTGCCAACACAACACCTGCCAACACAACACCTGCCAACAGTACTGCCAACACAACACCTGCTAACAGTACTGCCAACACAACACCTGCCAACAGTACTGCCAACACAACACCTGCCAACACAATACCTGCCAACAGTACTGCCAACACAACACTTGCCAACACAACACTTGCCAACACAACACTTGCCAACAGTACTGCCAACACTACACCTGTCTGCCGGCACCAATACCCAATCAATAACACAGGTAAAAAAAATCAAACATTAAGCGTTTATGTACCTGAAAACACCTTTGTAATTAGTAGACGGGGGTGGGGGAGGGGAGGGGGGGCAGGTGACCTCTAGGGAGGGGTGTGGAGGGGTGAAGGTCAAAGAGGCAATAACTAGAGGTCATAATTGGTGTGGTTAGGTAACTATAATAAGCCTTTGAGTACGATATTTTAACCCTTTGAGTACCGTACTGAAACAAACAAGTAAAGCTAATTTTTCCCCCTTTCTGATTAATTAAAGAAAGAAAGAAAGAAAGAAAGAAAGAAAGAAAGGGCCTTTGATTTCATTTCTTTCGTTTGTGAGAGTCAGTTTAGCAGGAAGGTTTGGCCAGGTAACACAGTCATTACATTCCTCAGGTGGGAAAAATATACCTGGTCACTGATCTGTCTGTCTGTCTGTCTGTCTGTCTGTCTGTCTCTCCTGCGCGTTTATGGAATGGCGAGAAATGTGTGTGTGTGTGTGTGTGTGTGTGTGTGTGTGTGTGTGTGTGTGTGTGTGTGTGTGTGTCTGTTTTACAGCCTATAAGAGTCTCTATAAAAAGGGACTAACTCTAGCCGACAGGAGAGAGAGAGAGAGAGAGAGAGAGAGAGAGAGAGAGAGAGACGAAGAATTACATCTCTCCCCCCCCTCCCCCCTCTCTCTCCCTCCCCCCCTCCCTCCCCCCTCTCCCCCCTCCCTTAATATCTTATGATCAACTCCCTCTGACAGGATATCCAATTCCTCTCCTATGAAGATGGTAGGATGTGGCCTTGATCCTGACAGGGGTCCTTCGCTAGTGACTCAGGTAGACGCCCACCCCTCAAAGTGGATCTGAGGGGTGAGGGGTGAGGGGTGAGGGAGGGGGGTGAGAGGTGAGGGAGGGGGTGAGAGGTGAGGGAGGGGGGTGAGGTGAGGGGGAGGAGGTTTCATTAGGTCTGTCTGGCTTAACTCTATTAAACGTCATGTTAAAGGGGTAGATCTATCATGGTAGGGTAGATCTATCATGGTAGGGTAGATCTATCATGGTAGGGTAGATCTATCATGGTAGGGTAGATCTATCATGGTAGGGTAGATCTATCATGATAGGGTAGATCTATCATGGTAGGGTAGATCTATCATGGTAGGGTAGATCTATCATGGTAGGGTAGAACTATCATGGTAGGGTAGATCTATCATGGTAGGGTAGAACTATCATGATAGGGTAGATCTATCATGGTAGGGTAGATCTATCATGGTAGGGTAGATCTATCATGGTAGAGAGGATCCATCATGGTAATTAAAGGGTTCAAAAAAACATCATCATGGTAGCAAACTCACCTGACATGGTAGGAATATCAGTGAAGGATCCCCGACAAGGTCCTGGCGAAGGAGTGGTGGTCCTGGAGTCCCCACCATACTCACTCCCTGCGGTACTCCCGACGGGGGTAGTGTCTCCCGACCCCATCCTTCGGGGGAAGAGGGGCGAACACTCCCCCAGGCCACGACGGGGGGAGAGAGGAGAGACTGTCGGGGGTACAGTGAATGCCACCTCTCGGGATCTGTTGAGAGAAGGGGAGAGGGAGATAATTAACAGGTGAGAAGAGGTGTGGACTACAGGTGTGTTTTGATTAGAGAGAGAGAGAGAGAGAGAGAGAGAGAGAGAGAGAGAGAGAGAGAGAGAGAGATTCACGTAGGTAGACACACACACACACCTGTATATCATAATCAAATCAAACCGAGGAAAAACAAATTCTGTGTGTGTGTGTGTGTGTGTGTGTAGTGAGGGATAACCGCGGTGTTTTTTTTCCTCACAGTCAAGATAATTCCCAGAGGCTTTTAGTAGTCTGTCTGTCTGTCTGTCTGTCTGTCTGTCTGTCTGTCTGTCTCTGCTTCTCTGTCTGTCTGTCTGTCTGTCTTTTAATAATAATAATAATAATAATGAAACAGCCGCAACAAGTGACATACACACAAACGGAAAGACAGACAGACAGACAGACAGACAGACATACAAACACAAACAAACAAACAAAACACCACAGCACAAACCAAAAAAAAAACAAGAATAAAACAACAAAATAAAAACACCCAAGAAACCAAGAACTAAAACAAACAGAATTAAAACAAATAAATAAAACACAAGAGGATAAATCGATTTAAAGTCCGTGTGTGTTTGTTTGTTTGTTTTTTTATGTAATACTTGTCAACACAGGTTAGGCCGTTCATGTCTGTCTGTCTGTCTGGGTGTCTGTCTGTCTGTCTGTCTGTCTGTCTATGTCAAATTTACATACATACATACATACAATATCAGAGGAGGAAGATTTGACCTCTGGCACTACAAGGTCAAGGTCAAAAAGGCCGGGATGACCTCGGTGAAGTATTGATCTCTCTCTCTCTCTCTCTCTCTCTCTCTCTCTCTCTCTCTCTCTCTCTCTCTCACACACACGTTCATTAAAACAATTCACTAATTATAATAACACAAACATGAACGGTACCCCAGGGAATACAGTCATACAGTCATACAGTCATACAGTCATACAGTCATCTGGGAAAGGAGAAAGAGAGAGAGAGAGAGAGAGAGAGAGAGAGAGAGAGAGAGAGAGAGGTGCGTATGAACGTATGAATCTAGGTGAGCAATACATACACACAGGTGACGAACACACACACACACACACACACACACACGTTGTCCGTACACCTTTAAATCACATCACCCTTTCCTCCCCCTTCCTTGTCTCACCCTTTATTCCCCTTCCCCTCCCCTTCCCCCCCTTTGAGTGTATCCGTTTGTATGTCTGTTTCTTTCTTGATCTACTACCACCACTACCACTACTACCACTACTACTACCACTACCACCACAACCACTATCACCACCACAACCACTATCACCAACACCACTATCACCACCACCACCATCACAACCACCACCACCACCACCACCACCACCACTACCACCACCACTACCACCACCACAACCACTATCACCACCACCACTATCACCACCACTACTATCACCACCATCACAACCACTATCACCACCACCACTACCACCACCACCACCACTACCACCACCACAACCACTACCATCACCACCACTACCACCACCACAACCACTATCACCACCACCACTACCACCACCACTATCACCCCCACCACTACCACCGCAACCACTACCACCACCACAACCACTATCACCACCACCACTACCACCACCACTATCACCCCCACCACTACCACCACAACCACTATCACCACTACCATTACCATAACTACCACCATCACTACTACCACCACTAGGGGGGGGGGAGTTACCTATTAGCCAAATTACCTTATAGACTAGTTCACCTGTCGAGGGATAGAGTGTTTATTGCTTACCTGAGGTGCAATGGAGGAGGGAGGGAAGGGAGGGAGTGAGGGAAGGGGGGAAGGAGGGAGTGAGGGAGGGAGGGAAGGAGGGAAGGAAGGAGGGAGGGAGGGAGGGAGGGGGGGGGGAGGGGAGGGGAGGTGAAGGGAAGGAAGGAGGGAGGGAGGGAGGGAGGGAAGGAGGGAAGGAGGGAGGGAGGGGAGGTGAAGGGAAGGAAGGAGGGAGGGAGGGAGGGAAGGAGGGATGACAGTGGATTATAATATGCACAATAACCCACACGATGCTAGTATAATGATATACATACATACATACATACATACATACATACATGGCTTCATCGTATAGAATAACCCTTTCCATCTTCGTCCCCTTATTCTTCCTCCTCATCCTCTTCTCATTCTTCTTCTCTCCTCTCCTCCTCCTCTTCCTATTCTTCCTCCTCTCCCTCTTCCCTATACATGTCTTGGTTTTCAGAGTAGTAATGAGAAAAATGTTCAGTGTCCCCCTCCCCTCACCCCTTCCTGTCCTCTCCCTGTCTCCTACCTCCCACTCCTCCCTCTCCTCTCCCTCTCTCTCCTACCTTTCACTCCTCCCTCTCTCCTACCATGTCTTCGTTTACACATTAATGAAGTGAGGGAGCAATTTGGGACGACTCTCTCTCTCTCTCTCTCTCTCTCTCTCTCTCTCTCTCTCTCTCTCTCTCTCTCTCTCTCTCTCTCCAATAAACAAACTGACAGAAGCGTCTACCTGGAAAAGTTGACAGAAACAAATCTACCTGTACCATATCTGTCAGTCTGTCTATACGTATACATTTCTGTCTATATTCATGTATGTCTGTCTATGTATCTCTGTGTTTCTGTCTGTCTGTCTTTCTGTGTCTGTCTGCTCCACACACAGACACTGACCCACGCCCTTAGCTGTAGATCAAACAACGACCACTACCATCTGTCTGTCTGTCTGTCTGTGACGTTTGCCTTTGGGTCAACAGTGGCTAAGGTGATGGAACAGATGGCAGATGGCAGTGGCAGATGGCAGGTGGCAGATGGCAGTGGCAGATGGCAGTGGCAGATCAAAGGGGTACCTGTCCCAATAAGCATCAACCTAGCTATTATTTCTGGGGCCCATTAGGACGAGGGCCTAATAGGACTTGGGCCCCATGTAGTAGTAGTAGTAGTAGTGATGATGATGGTGGTGATAGTGGTAGTGGTGGTGGTAGTGGTGGTGGTAATGGTGGTAGTGGTGGAACAGACTCACCTGTCTGTCTGTCTGTCTGTCTGTTTAATCAAGGATCTATATCTCAATTTTCGTAGTAACACACTTTAGCTTTAATCAGGATAGGTTAGGTTAACTTAGGTCAGGTTAGATTAGATTCAGTTAGATTAAAATAATTAAACAGTGTAAACAAATTCACCCATACATTTTTTTTTATATAATATTTCACAAATTAATTCTCAAGTTTCCTTAAAAAAAATATAAAAAAATATAAACTTTTTCATTTTAATATCATTCATAAAATTAATGTGTCAAGCGAGAGCCGATGTTATGATACCGACCCCCCCCTGACTCATGGGGTGGGGGAGGGGGTGGGGGGAGGGTGAGGGGAGGGGAGAGGGAGGGGGATATGCTCATGGTGTTGTATTACCAAGTCAACAATTTTATTTTATTGTACACACACACACACACACACACACACACACACACACACACACACCACACACACACACACACACACACAGGAAGTCAGCCACTCAAGGATCTCAGCTTATGTTGGGGGGGGGGGGGAGGGGAAGGAAGGAAGGAGGGAGGGAGGGAGGGAGGGAGGGGTGGCTAAGAGGAGGAATCCCATCCCTCCTCTCTTCCATTCCTCTTCCTCCCACCTCCTGCTCATCGGACCCTTCCTCTCCCATCTTCCCTTCCTCCTTCACCTCTTCTCAACCCCTCTTCCTTCCCTCTTTCCTTATTCCTTCTCCTTCTTCACATACTTTAGCTCTTCCCCTTCCTTCCTTCCTTCTTCTTTTCTCCTCCTCCTATCATCCTCTTTCCTCCTTTTCCTTCTTCTTTGACCACCTTCTAAGTTTCCCTTTCCTTCTCTCTCCTCCTCCTCCCCCTACCTCCTCCCCTACCCCCTACCTCCCCCTACCTCCCCCTCCCAAGAGATAATCACTCTCACAATAAAACTCTCAAGAGAGATTGAAGGCAGAGAGAGACAGAGAGATACTCCCGTCTCTAATGTTTACTTTGAGATATTTATGTTGAGAAATGTGTTTAGGAAGGAAGGGGTGGTGAGGGGTGGTGAGGGGTGGTGAGGGAGGAGGGGTGGTGAGGGGTGGTGAGGGAGGAGGGGTGGTGAGGGGTGGTGAGGGGTGGTGAGGGGAGGAGGGGGGTGTGAGGGGTGGTTGAGGGGTGGTGAGGGAGGGAAGGGTGGTGAGGGGTGGTGAGGGAGGAAGGGTGGTGAGGGAGGGAGGGGTGGTGAGGGGTGGTGAGGGAGGAGGGGTGGTGAGCGGTGGTGAGGGGTGGGAAGGGTGGTGAGGGAGGAGGGGTGGTGAGGGGTGGTGAGGGGTGGTGAGGGAGGAGGGGTGGTGAGGGGTGGTGAGGGAGGAGGGGTGGTGAGGGTGGGAGGGGAGGGGTGGTGAGGGGTGGTGTGGGAGGGAAGGGTGGTGAGGGAGGAGGGGTGGTGAGGGGTGGTGAGGGAGGAGGGGTGGTGAGGGGTGGTGAGGGGTGGTGAGGGAGGAGGGGTGGTGAGGGGTGGTGAGGGAGGGAAGGGTGGTGAGGGGTGGTGAGGGAGGAAGGGGTGGTGAGGAAGGAAGGGGTGGTGAGGGGTGGTGAGGAGTAGTGAGGGAGGAGGGGTGGTGAGGGGTGGTGAGGGAGGAGGGGTGGTGAGGGGTGGTGAGGGAGGAGGGGTGGCGAGGGGTGGTGAGGGGTGGTGAGGGAGGAGGGGTGGTGAGGGGTGGTGATGGGTGGGAAGGGTGGTGAGGGGTGGTGAGGAAGGAAGGGGTGGTGAGGAAGGAAGGGGTGGTGAGGGGTGGTGAGGAGTAGTGAGGGAGGAGGGGTGGTGAGGGGTGGTGAGGGAGGAGGGGTGGTGAGGGGTGGTGAGGGAGGAGGGGTGGTGAGGGGTAGTGAGAGGGAGGTAGGTAAGGGGTGAGGGAGAGGTGAGGGAGAGGAGAGGTAGGTAAGGGGTGAGGGAGAGGTGAGGGAGAGGAGAGGTAGGTTTTAATACATGTTCCTTAGGGTCTTGAGCTTGACGTCTGTCTTACCTGGCGTCCTAACCCTCACGGAAGATGTGAGAGAGAGAGAGAGAGAGAGAGAGAGAGAGAGAGAGAGAGAGAGAGTGTGTGTGTGTGTGTGTGTGTGGTTAGGTTAGGTTATAAAACAGCCCCGGGGTGAAGGGGGAGTTGACACAGCCGAGTGACTAAGTAAACACAGCAAGAATAACCTGAGCTTGAAGAGAACTTTAAGCTGTATTTTTTAGCTTAGTGAGAACAGCTTAAGTGGTAGAGTGTGGACGTGAGCTGATGGTAGTATGTCAAGTGGGACAAAGACCTAACAGGCCCCAACCTAACCTAACCCAACCTAACCTAACCTAACCTAACCTAACCTACCTAACCAAACCCAACCTGTACCCAACCTAACCTAACCTAACCAAACCTAACCTACCTAACCAAACCCAACCTGTACCCAACCCAACCTAACCTAACCTAACCAAACCTAACCTGTACCCAACCTAACCTAACCTAACCAAGCCCAACCTGTACCCAACCTAACCTAACCTAACCAAACCTAACCTGTACCCAACCTAACCTAACCAAACCCAACCTAACCTAACCTAACCTAACCAAACCCAACCTGTACCCAACCTAACCTAACCAAACCCAACCTGTACCCAACCTAACCTAACCAAACTAGCTAATATGGCCGGATGTCTTGATAACCAGTGGAAGTGTCACAAACATGTTATGACCGGCCTGACTCGATGCTTCACACTCAGA
>CAUDMG010000915.1:4151994-4179494 GCA_958450375.1 Homarus gammarus
AACCTAATTATTGAAGGGTTCTGTACGTGATTAGGCTTGAATACGGACAAATTAGAAGGGCATCACGGACCCTGCTTAGCTGGTCAATATGGTAACCTATCCACCACTCTATTACTCTCTCGAAGTCACTGCCCTTTTGGAAACCATTAATATTGCCCTTTTGAAACTATTATCATTGCCCTTTTAAGACTAAATACAATGCCCTTTTAAAACCATTTGCATTGCCCTATCCATACCGTAGTAGCGACACCAATAACAACAATATTTCCCGCGTTTTATTGGCTCTAACACTCCCGCGAAAAACAAAAGACTATCGACCAGTGAGGAAAACAAAAACAGATGACAAGCGATTCCAACTTTTTTTTTGCACTGGGGTCTAATAGAAGGGGTCTACTCTCACTGGGGTCTAATAGAAGGGGGTCTACTCTCACTGGGGTCTAATAGAAGGGGTCTACTCTCACTGGGGTCTAATAGAAGGGGGTCTACTCTCACTGGGGTCTAATAGAAGGGGGTCTACTCTCACTGGGGTCTAATAGAAGGGGGTCTACTCTCACTGGGGTCTAATAGAAGGGGTCTACTCTCACTGGGGTCTAATAGAAGGGGTCTACTCTCACTGGGGTCTAATAGAAGGGGGTCTACTCTCACTGGGGTCTAATAGAAGGGGGTCTACTCTCACTGGGGTCTAATAGAAGGGGTCCTACTCTCACTGGGGTCTAATAGAAGGGGTCTACTCTCACTGGGGTCGAATAGAAGGGGTCTACTCTCACTGGGGTCTAATAGAAGGGGGTCTACTCTCACTGGGGTCTAATAGAAGGGGTCTACTCTCACTGGGGTCTAATAGAAGGGGGTCTACTCTCACTGGGGTCTAATAGAAGGGGTCTACTCTCACTGGGGTCTAATAGAAGGGGGTCTACTCTCACTGGGGTCTAACAGAAGGGGTCTACTCTAACACTGGGTCTAACAGAACACTATCATATCTAACGGACTCTCGATATAACGGACATTTCTAGCCATATAGTCCGCTAAAGAGAGGTTTCGGGTAACCAGGTATAAGGGACTAGTCACGGAGGAGTAAAAGGTCATTAACTAGGACAATCAGAGGTCAACCGCGGGTCATTTCAGAGGTCAACTTCCTACCTCCCTTCACCCTGAGGTTAAATCGTTCTCTCTCTCAATTTTCATCTTTTCTCTTTCTTGTTCTCCTTCCTTCCCTCTCTCCTTTCTCTCTTCCTCCTCATTTCTTCCTTCTCTTATTTCCCTCCATCTTTTTCTCTCTTCTATCTCTCTTCTCCTCCACCTTCCCTCCATTTCTCCTCTCTTCCTCCTCCTGTTTCCTTCCTTCCCTCCTCCTCCTCCTCTCTTCTTGCCTCCTTCCCTTCTCTCTTCTCCTCCTCCTCTTCCTCGTCACGTCTCCAGCCCCCAGGAAGGATCTCTTAAGCTAACACGAGACACCACCTTAACTCTCTCTCTCTCTCTCTCTCTCTCCTTCCAACATCGAGTCCTCTCCCTTACCCCTATGTCCACCTCCCTCCTTCCCTTCTTCCTCCCTCCCTTCTCTCTTCTCTTCCCTATCTCACCACGAACTGACACATGAGACGTAACTCAATTAAAGATAAACCGACATACCGACAACCCGATATGCCGACAGCTCTCAAAATACACCATACCGACAGCCCGACAGCTCTCAGATACGCCGTCACATAAGCAAACAGACATATTGGTCCACAGATAACATGCCAAATGACAGCCACAGACAGTCAATTAGATAACCGTAACTTATAATTAATAATATATACAATCTGTCATGAGCGGTAGTGGCAGTTTCGTCTGGCGTTCGTCTTCGTTACCACTGGCTAATGAGCAAATTGGAACGGTTCATATTCAAAATTATTCTCCAATTTATTATTATGATTTTCTCTAATGACGTACAATAAATAATTACATTTTTATCATCTGTACTGAAGTCTTCATTCATTCATTCCTCTGACAGTCTATTTTTCAGGTTCTCTAATAGTTTCCAGTATTAATAGGGAACCAGTATTAATGGGTCCTAGTCCTAATAGGTACTAATAGACCTCAATTCTAATAGGTTCTTATCCTATTAGATTGGGGAGGGGGGGGGTTGGATGGCCTAATTTGACCTGGAAGTGCCTGGGTGATGTGATTGGATGGCCTCATTTGACCTGGAAGTGCCTGGGTGATGTGATTGGATGGCCTAATTTGACCTGGAAGTGCCTGGGTGCTGTGATTGAATGGCCTAATTTGACCTGGAAGTGCCTGGGTGCTGTGATTGAATGGCCTAATTTGACCTGGAAGTGCCTGGGTGATGTGAGTGGATGGCCTCATTTGACCTGGAAGTGCCTGGGTGATGTGAGTGGATGGCCTCATTTGACCTGGAAGTGCCTGGGTGATGTGATTGGATGGCCTCATTTGACCTGGAAGTGCCTGGGTGATGTGATTGGATGGCCTCATTTGACCTGGAAGTGCCTGGGTGTTGTGATTGGATGGCCTCATTTGACCTGGAAGTGCCTGGGTGATGTGAGTGGATGGCCTCATTTGACCTGGAAGTGCCTGGGTGATGTGAGTGGATGGCCTCATTTGACCTGGAAGTGCCTGGGTGATGTGAGTGGATGGCCTCATTTGACCTGGAAGTGCCTGGGTGATGTGATTGGATGGCCTCATTTGACCTGGAAGTGCCTGGGTGATGTGAGTGGATGGCCTCATTTGACCTGGAAGTGCCTGGGTGATGTGAGTGGATGGCCTCATTTGACCTGGAAGTGCCTGGGTGATGTGATTGGATGGCCTCATTTGACCTGGAAGTGCCTGGGTGATGTGAGTGGATGGCCTCATTTGACCTGGAAGTGCCTGGGTGATGTGAGTGGATGGCCTCATTTGACCTGGAAGTGCCTGGGTGATGTGATTGGATGGCCTAATTTGACCTGGAAGTGCCTGGGTGCTGTGATTGAATGGCCTAATTTGACCTGGAAGTGCCTGAGTGATGTGATTGGATGGTATCGTCTGTAGGGATGAGGGACAGTTCGCTCATCATTAACAACACCACCAACTTGACGTGTGATATATACAGTAAATACCACAAGAGGATGATGATGTGTTTATCAGGGGGCCACTGTATCGACGGGACCAAGTGGCGCTGAGAGAGGGAGAGACAGAGACAGACAGAGAGATAGAGAGAGACAGAGAGAGACAGAGACAGACAGAGAGATACACACATATATATATATATCCAGAGCTATTTTAACTTTTATTTCTCTGGCTTTTATTTACTTTATATTTCATCATCTGTTCTTGACCCGAGTGGCCCAAGAGATGTAAGTTGTGGGGGAGAGTCTCGTTCTATCTCCTCCAGAAGGAAGCCCTGGGATCTTTTTGGCCCAAGGGAAAGTGGGGGTGGGGTGGGGAGCTCTAAGGGGTGCTTGGGGGAGAGGGGAGAGGGGGGTGGGGAAGGGTGACGTGGGGTGGAGAGGATGGGGTGGGAATGGGGTGGGGGTGGTAGGGGGGGGGGGAAGTAGGGGGTAGGTTGACCTCTTCCACTACAATGTGATTCTTAGTATGCGACTTTCGTTATGGAATACTCACCCCATGATTCTCCTGTTCTCCCCTTACTTCACCCCCACGACCCTCCCCTCCTCCTCTCCTTCACCCCACGACCCTCCCCTCCCCATCACCACACGACCCTCCCCTCCTCCTCTCCTTCACCCCACGACCCTCCCCTCCTCCTCTCCTACACCCCACGACCCTCCCCTCCTCCTCTCCTACACCCCACGACCCTCCCTTCACCCCACGACCCTCCCCTCCCCCTCACCACACGACCCTCCCCTCCTCCCCCTCACCCCACGACCCTCCCTTCACCACACGACCCTCCCCTCCCCCTCACCCCTCCACCTCTCCTTCACCACACGACCCTCCCCTCCCCCTCACCACACGACTCCTCACCTTCACCCCCCATCCCCCCTCATCAAATCACCTCACCACCACCATCACACAACAAACACCTGCCATTAATGAACCCAATTCACCTGTCTATAAACTCTATTTACCCAACGCAATAAATTATGCTTTTAATTAATTTTCTCTCATCTCGTTTATGACCGCCAAAACCTAACCTAACCTTAACCCCATTGACTGAAGCGAGGAATAAAAACATGAAATATCTGTCTGTCTGTCTGTCAAGGTAGGGTTAAGTCCAAGACGCCATAATAAAACCAAGACGCCATAATTCTTTTATAGCGAAGATTCAAAAGGACTTGTTGATTATTATTATTATTATTATTATTCACTGTATTTCATACTGACGTCATGAAATGTATGACATCACATCCGGTACTCTTAAGACGTTAACAAAACACTGTCTGGAGAAGCTGCAAGAGCCACTGTGACGCAACACCTGTCTTCCTGTACACCTGAGAGAGAGAGAGGGGGGGGGTAGGTAGGTAGGTAGGTAGGTAGGTAGGTAGGTAGGAACAACAATTGTAGGTTTCCTCACAACAACAGGTGTTCAGCTTTTAATTAGCTCTCAGTGCCAGGTGGGGAATCCCCGTCTCAGTGATCATGTGTGTGTGAGAGAGAGAGAGAGAGAGAGAGACTGTACTTCCGGGGTAATTTTACTTCTGTAACTATGTAAACTGTAACGCTGATTCTGACTGTAACATGAATTGGGACTTTGTAATTGGGCCTAAAATTTGCAACTGTATTTTTAACTGTAATTTTGATCATGAATGTAACTTTGTGACTGTAACGTCGATTATACCTCTTAAATTTGTAACTGTAATTTTGTGACTGTAACTCTTGACTGAGAATGTGAAGGGGATAGAGTGAAGGTCAGGTAGAGAAGGAAGAAGATGAAGAAGAAGAAGGAGGAAGAAGGAGGGTGAGGAGGAAGAAGAAGGAGAGAGAGAAGAGAAGGAGGAAGAACAAGAAGGAGGAGGAGAAGGAAGACATATTTACCCCCTATATTATCAGTAGCATTAATTTCACATCATGAGTAGTTTATAAATTTTGGTTCCAGCTTAATTAAGAAGTAGGAATGATTGACGCACACACACACACACACACACATTTAAATAAACTAAATATAGAAAGTAATTAATAACTGAATATAAATGCATTGCAGAAAACAGAAAACAACACGATAGAAGATGGAATGTCAATCACCAAAACAATACTGCAAGGAATCTCGACTCTCGGTAAACATTTTCGGTGACTTTGACCTTGACCTTTGACCTAATTTGACTAAACCTGAACTGTTTTTAACTAACAACTTACTCAACAACCTGTGCAAATTTCGTATAGATCAGATCATAATTATGGAAGCTGGGGTGATACCTAAAAAATCGGAAAGAAATAACACTTAAAACTTTTTCGGAAACTTTGACTGTATTTCTAGACCGAATTAGTTCAAAGTTCATCAGTGTATAGTTGCTACTTTGTCTGATATACTGTGAAAGTTTGGTAAAGATCGGTTCATAATTGTAGATGTCAGAGGGAAACGAATTAATGAGGTGAACATATTACTGAAAGAGCCGCAGCCAATTTGGCGAATCTCTCGAGTTCGACAAGTTATGATTAGGTTGGTTATGAAGGCTAACTTAAGACGGAAAGATGGAGAGAGGAAAGGGAAGAGGAAAGGGTGTTAAAGAGGGGAGTGGTGGTAGGTGGTGGCGATAGGTGATGGTAGTAGTGGTGGTAGGTGATAGGGGTATATAATGATGGTGGTAGGTGGTGGCGATAGGTGATGGTAGTAGTGGTGGTGGTGGTAGTTGTGGTGGTTTGTAATGATGATGATGATAATGGTAGTAGTAGTAGTGGTAGGTGATAGGGGTAGATAATGATGGTGGTAGGTGATAGTAATGGTGGAGACTGGGGGTATGGAGGCTGGAGATGGAGGTTGGAGGTTGGAGGCTGGAGATGGGGGTTGGAGGGAAAGGTTGGAGGCTAGAAGGGGAGTTCAAGAAAGTCCACCACTTGTGAAGGTTCGAGTAAGATGACACCACGGGGCGAAGAGTCAACATAGATGAAGGCTCTGTGAAGAATGACCCTCTCTCTCTCTCTCTCTCTCTCTCTCTCTCTCTCTCACCTTCATCAGAGAGTTACAAACACCAAATTAATTCTCAACAAGCAGGTCTAGTCATGAAAGAATACAAAAAATCCCAATTACTCCCCAGGCGAGTTCATTAATCAACTATATTACCCTTACCACTCTCATGTAGCCCTGAAGACACACGCAGAGGGAGAGAGAGGGAGAGAGGGAGGGAGGGAGGGAGAGAGGCAGGGAGGGAGAGGGAAAGAAAGGGAAGAGATATGGAGACTTACCCACCTTCTTAAATTAAATTCCTACTGTTGAACCCTTAAGAAAGTTCATCTCTCTGGTTATACATGTAGTCCAGGGGGGTCAAAGGTCACTTGGGAGTACTGGAATGGGACTGAGGGGAGCTGGGGGGTACTTAAAGGGACTGAAGGGGGCTGAGGGGGGCTTGGGGGGGGGGGGGACTGAGGAGGATAGGAGACTTTTAATTAAGTTTATATCTCCATATTTCCAGATTAAATTCTCATGTGATAATTTTTTCATATCAAGGTTGTATTGTGATTGTAGATGAGATACTGTGGTGTTAGTGTGGTGCTGGATCACAATATCACCACACACACACACACACACAACACACACCAATATCCTTTACCCACACACTACCAACTATTCCAATAAAGTTTTCATCTTTACAAAAAGTTTACCTGAACTCAACCATTGAATTGACAGCTTCCCCAGAACCAATAATAATAATAATAATAATAATAATAATAATAATAATAACAGAGTATGTTTAGTTCCATTAGCCTCATCTATGTTATAAACTGATATACACAGACTATAACACACTCACTCATACATAATACACAGCATCATTACGATAGCTCATACTCTGTAATAAACCACACTACCTATATACACAGAATTACAATACCCCCAAACACTATCATACTACCACAGGACGTATAGATATCAGCTAAGGTTCCTATATCAACTTATTTCATCTATAGGAGAAAAATACCCCCACCACTTTCCTCCCTCTAAAAAAATACAAAATCTAAATTCTTACTTTTATAAATTCATCAACTATAACATTGAAACCGCGAAAGCTAGAGTCACCAAAATTGAACTGAACCTTTATTGACAAACACAAAACATCATCTAAAAGTTTGAGGAAAATCGATTAATATAAACTCAAGTTATCACGTGGACAGCAACACCCCTTGAGAGACAGGTAAGAAACGGGGACAACAACAGATCCCAATATGGCCGTACATAAGGATGGCATATAAAATAAGAAATCTTATAATGCCTTAAGAGTCACTGACTGCCATAGGGAATATATAATTACCTATAACAATAAAGAGAGCAGTATATTTACCTATTAGTAATATACAGGTAATATTTCATTCTTTGCACTTGGGGGAAAAACAGGTGATTATTTGGTATTATTTTTTTTTTTACCTGTTCATGTTCATATTTCCTTCGGCTTTTAAAGGGTTTGGTTAGGTTAGAGTTTGGTTAGGTTAGGTTAGGTTATATATTGATACATTAAGATTGGTTAGGTTAGGTTAGGTTATATATTGATACATTAAGATTGGTTAGGTTTGGTTAGGTTAGGTTATATATTATTATGTTAAGATTGGTTTGGTTAGGTTAGAGTTTGGTTAGGTTAGGTTAGGTTAGGTTATATATTGATACATTAAGATTGGTTAGGTTTGGTTAGGTTAGGTTATATATTATTATGTTAAGATTGGTTAGGTTAGGTTAGGTTAGGTTATATATTATTATGTTAAGATTGGTTTGCTTTGGTTAGATTATACAATATTTCTGTTGCTTATGAAGGAGTAGTAGTAGTAGTAGTAGTAGTAGTAGTAGTAGTAGTAGTAAAAACCATATAAGTGTACATAACATAAACACATAAGCTTCTAAGATCAAAGACTAACCCAGTACTGTACTCCCTGATGGATGAGGAAATGAATGTGTGTGTGTGTGTGTGTGTGTGTGTGTGTGTGTGTTTTAAGAAGAATCGTTCATAGGAAACAAAAATTATAACGTGGACAACAGACGGTAAAAAACACCTGACAGACATTCTATCAGACGAGAGGAAACAATCTGAAGGCATAGAGAAATGGTAATGAGTCAAGTGTTAGGTATGGTGGAGCCAGATATTCACGTCATCACAAGGTTACAAGCGTATGTATGTACTGTTGCTTGCGTTTACACCTGGTACAGTGGCCGGTGTGTTATGTGGGATGTGGCAACTCTGTCAAGGAATGTTTATCTAGCAGCTTTAGTCTGGCTCCTATTACAAGGTTCCTTCGGGCCATTCAGGGAGTTTTAATATGATGTAAACAAACACAGAGTTACCACATCTCACAAAACGCACCAGCCACTGTACCACGTATAAGTGCAGGCGAGTGTACTTCTGTTATGACGAGGGTGATGACACTCGCCAGGGATTTGAACTGACATAACTCACACCTCCTTCAAAGTACCTGACTGACCTGGCGGGGAGGACGGAGGCGGTGAGATCCTTCAGCCTGGTGAGGGAGTGGTGACGGGTCCTATCGCAGAGGTGAGGGAGGCCAGAGGGCGGGGTATGAGAGCCGGGCCGGAACCCCTGAACTACCGACTCCCCATTGAAGATGTACTTAAGGGAGTGATGGCGGCGTATGGGTTCCCGTGATAACTTTAGATAAGCCGAGATAGGCGATAGACGTTCAGTGGGGGAATCCTCCATAGTCGAGGCGGTGGAATGGAGTGGTACTTGAGGATAAGAACTGAGTGAGAGGGGTATAAGTCAGGCACTCACGTGGTCCATATCACAGTAAGAATAACTTGGCTTTTCACTGAGTCATCATACGTGTTCAACATTTAATTTAAGCCCTGAACCTTCAACAAAGATCTTACACAAATACACAATATCCGTCAGTGAAAACGGGACAAATGTGTAAGTCTTCAGTCACTTGTATAACTACCACACGGAAGTTGTTGTTTCTTGAGTATATTTAAAACATCGGGAACACTACGAGCACATGTGTCAAGCTCTCGGTGTTTACTACTCCCAGCGACAGCCACGACACCCAGCAGGAGCCACGACACCCAGCAGGAGCCACGACACCCAGCAGGAGCCACGACACCCAGCAGGAGCCACGACACCCAGCAGGAGCCACGACACCCAGCAGGAGCCACGACACTCACGACACTACCGCATTCATCAACATCAGCCGCAAGTGGGAAGGAGAAACGCGGATCCTGACCACCAAGGGATGAGACAAGAGCTTGAGTGAGGTTAAAAAAAAACGTCTCGGACACAAGCCCTTGAGACTGACTGAGAGGAAGAGAGAGAAAGAGAGAGAAAGAGAGAGAGGTTTCGATATTAGCTGAGAATACGCATCAAGTCTATCTCAAACATTTATAAATCTCTTTTTCAATTGTTCATGCCATACACGTGTCTTGGTCCAATTAATAATAGAGTTACAGGTGATAAATTAACATCGTCACCAAGAAGACCCACTGACGAGGAAGTTAACCAACATTGACCTCAAAACCCCTA
This sequence comes from Homarus gammarus, assembly GCA_958450375.1. Lineage (NCBI taxonomy): Eukaryota > Metazoa > Arthropoda > Malacostraca > Decapoda > Nephropidae > Homarus > Homarus gammarus. Next base: position 4,161,597 of record CAUDMG010000915.1, read on the forward strand.
ACAACTTTACCTCCCAATGTCCTGCCTGCTCATTCTAACTCAATAATCTTGTTCCTTCCGTCCCCTTGACCTCCTTATACGTCGCCGTCACCGTTCTTACAGATAAAGTGTAATAGTTTCTCTCCCCCTGGCGGGTTGTTCTGGGTCTTGGGTCTCGTCTCTCTTACTCAACACAAACGGGGATGTGAAAAAAGAAATTCCCTCATAGTCTCCACCTTTTCCTGTCACTAGTGCAGGTTTTTACCACGTCAGCCAAGTGGGGAAGGGGTTTTATGGTGAGAGGCGGTGACGTTTGGGACCTGGGGGCGTGTCTAGCTGTTAGGGTACCCGGGAGCGTGGCTAGAGGGTGTCGGGTTAACTAGGGGCGTGGCTAAGAACGACCTAGAGGCGTGGTAGGCGTGGAGTGTGAGTCACATTATTTATCAAAGCTTTTCGAGAATGTACTTTAGGCGTAGCGAATGATAGTGTCTCGCGGGGCCTGGCGAAGGGTAGTGTCTCGCGGGGCCAGGCGAAGGGTAGTGTCTCGGGGGGTCTGGCGGGGCGTGGGGTGTCTCGCGGGGACTGGGGTGTCTCGCGGGGGCTGGGGTGTATTGCGGGGCCCGGCGGGGCGTGGGTTGTCTCGCTGGGCCTGGCAGGGCGTGGAGTGTCTAACGGGGCCTGGCGGGGCGCGGCGTACTGTGCTCGACGCTGTCTAGAGATAAACTAACCTGTTGGCTACCTGGCTGCGGCGCCACTGTCCTACACTCTGGCCACGCTGCCCGCCACGCCACCACCACCTGACGCTGCCGCCACAATGTGACGTCTCCACCACACTGTGACGTCTCCAACCAAACTGTGACGTCACCCCCACCGTAACACAATACCACCATAACATTTGCATCAGGCAAAAGATGACGTTGGCATTCTTGTACACAGTCGCACTAGTTAGCATCAGTTCTGGACACTTGGCGGAAGAATACAAGCTTGTTGTCTTTGTCTATAATATATTCCTACGATAGATTCACCATTTTTGTGGCCAAGCTATTTGCTGATGAGAAAAGACTCGGGTTGGGTCGATGAGAAGAAGAAGTTTGGCGATGCTGAATGAGTAGGAGAGGGTGAGGGTGTGGTACGGTATACAGAGGAGGAGGAGGAGAGGGAATAGGAGGAGAAGAAGAAAGAGAAAAAGGAAGAGGAGGAAGAGAAAAAGGAGGAGGGGGAAGAGAAGAGGAGGAGGAGGAAGAGAAGAGGAGGAGGAGGACGTCTTTATCATGTACGCTTTGGCCAGTTTGATCTTAAAAGCTCTTCCAGTAAATCTCTCGTGCACCATACAGGGCCACACACACACACACACACACACACACACACACACTACATCTAGCGTGTTAGTCAACATTATCAACATGAGCCAGGTAAGAGAGGAGCAGCAGGTGGCAGCAGGCAGGTAACCCCTCCCTCCCCCAGCCCCTCCCCCACCGTCCCTCCACTCCCCCTCTTGCCCCTCCACACCCCCCAGCCTAGGTACTCTCTTACAGCTGGTGCAACAGGTAGCTTACTCTCTCCTCCCCCCTCACCTCCCTTTATACTCCCCCCTTTCCTCCCCCCTCAACTTATCCGCGAATATTCTCCTTCCTCTCACATGCTTGTATTCTTCTTCTCCCTCCCCCCCTTCCTTACGTCCTCTCTCCCTGTCTGTCATTCAACACAATATTTTTCTGCTGTCAAGATTCATATATCCTCACATAACTCAATCTTTTTTATTATTATTAAATTTCAAGGTAAATCTTTTTTGCCAAATGTAAAAATATATATATATATTAAAAAGGTTCACAATATATACGGGTTGAGTCACATCATTCAGTTATTGAGGATAACTTAAATCACTCGATAAAGAATTAATTCGCAGTTGAGGTCAGCCATCATAGAAAACCAACATCTCTCGCGGTATCATAGAAAACGAAAGAAGAATATGGACTTTCGAATACTAACTACTTTAAATATGTCCTATCGCTCGAATGTTGGCTAATAACGATAGATCTTACGTTAATGTTATCATAAGACACTTGATACCTATTAGAGTGATATCATATGAGGTAAGGAGACGATAAAAGATGCGAAATATCTCGATAACTTAACGAGACGCTTTAGTAAGACCTGCCAGCCTACCCTACCTTCCCGCCATCTCTCTGACACACCCTTTAAGACTCTCATATTGTATGGTTTATATCTCCATTGTGTTCGTCTGAGGGGAAGAGGGGTGAGGGGGGAAGGAAGAGAAGGGGAGAGGGAGGGTAAGAAGGGGTAGGGATGGTGGGAAGGGAAGAGAAAGGAAGGGGTAGAGAGAGGAAAAGTGGTGGAAGAGTGAGGAAAAATGACACCATTGCCATAAGTTAGTTGCCAAGAATAACATAAAAAAACATATCTGGCAACTCAAGCTAAACATACGAGAAAGAAAGAAAGAAAGAAATATTAACTTAAGTCCTTCAGCTTTCAAGTTTCTCGCATAAGCACAATAATGACGTCAACAAAATACTCACGAAATGCGCACCAAAAGTTTGTTATTGTCGATCAGCTTTTTGGATAACTATTAATCCTCGTCAATTGCTTTGTTATGGATGTTTATTCTCAGTCTGGTTATTGTAGCTTCAGTCTGGCTGTTGTTGATGCTGTAGACTGAGTGTAGGTGCCAGTCTTGCCTTCACCCAGGAGACGCAAGCTGATGCTCACATGTTTTCCCGCCTTTTGAAATAACATATTTACCTTAAGAAATCGCGTAACTGTCAACAATTTCATTACTCTTTCAATCTTTATAAAAGACAAATTAACTTAAATTTATTCAAAAATCTATAAATATTTTTTTCTATCTATGACAACAAAATTTAAGACGCCATTATCATAATTATTTCATCAAGCCACGCGATTGGTTAGATCCATTCATGACGTCACCAAACCCGAGTATCTATTGATGACGTAACAATAATAGTCAGCCTTGTAATGCCTGTCCGTCAGTCAGTCAGTTTGTCCGTCAGTCAGTCAGTCAGTCACAAGGGACACCAGATAACAGTATCTTACCGGTGATATAAGTTATAATTAATGAAGCAAGACATGGGAAGGAGAAGGAAGAGGAGGAGGAGAAGAGGAGGAGGAGGAGGAGGAGAGAGAGAGAGAGAGAGAGAGAGAGAGAGAGAGAGAGAGAGAGAGAGAGAGATGATGGTTGTGGTGGAAAGTCGAGAGGAAAAAGGAGAAGAAAGTAGAAGAAGAAGAAGAAGAATGAGGAGGAAGAGGAAGAAGAGGAGGAGGAGGCGAAGGAAGAGGCGAAGAAGAAGAAGAAGAAGCCACCTAGCCACCACCACAGATAAAACATATTAATTTAGATAACATCAACACCTGTAATTAAACAACTGGACCTACCTGTCCCACACTCCCTCATTAACTAACTAACTCATTTCTGTAAATTTTATGAGAAAGTTTTGATACGTAATGTGTATTTAAGTTTGTATGTGTCGTATGTATATATGTATGTAGGGAGTAAACACGTGTATGTATGATTGCGGTATACATAAGTTGTGGACATAGGGTCATATTATGTATACACAGTGATTGTTTATATTGTTGAGTATATGTATATGTTATCCATCCATACATACATACATACATGCATAAATACATACATACATAAAATAAACTCATATGAGGGAAGAAGAGAAGGAGAGAGAGAGAGAGAGAGAGAAGGATAAAGGGGAGGAAAAGAGGAAGAGGAGGAAGAAAAAGGATGGAAGAAGGGAAGAGGAACAAAAAACGGGGGAAGAGGAAAAACGGGAGGAAGAGGTAGAGGGAAAGGTAAGGAAGAAGAGGGAGAAGAGAAGGAGGAGAGAAAGGGAGAGAAGAGAAGAGGAGAAAGGGAAGGTTAGAAAAGGAGAGGGAAAAGAGAAACAGGGAGAAGGTGAGAGACATTAGGAGAAGAGACGGAAAGAAACAGGAGGAAGGGGACAAAAAACAGAACAAAATATAACACAAAACGCTACAGTAAATTGGATCTCTGGCAAAAGACTGGTGCGTGATTTGGTCTCAGTGGCAAGCGGTGAAAGAAGTGATATGTGTCAGAGTAATTGTCTTCTGGGGTTTAAGGTGTGTTAGATAGAGAGAGAGAGAGAGAGAGAGAGAGAAAGAGAGAGAGAGAGAAAGCCTACCTCTTCAATCTACAAAAAATATTAACAAAGAATATTAACTAAACCTAACAGGACTCGTGTTAAATTCACCACTCATCAAGTAAACAAAAATATCGTACAAAACTCTACGGTCATAGCCACCCACGTTTCACTATGTCGGCACTACTGTAACCTCACCAAATTGATCTATCGTTTAAACTTTCTGGCAACACTGATGGTAAAATTCATCCCCTGGGAACATATAAAACTATACAAAAAATAACATTTAATTTAGTAAGGAAAAGTAATTAGTGATAAAGACAGATTGGAGGAAGGCAATAAATTTCTATGATTCCTCTTGTGGCTGACACCTCTCTCTCTCTCTCTCTGTGGGTGTGTGTGTGTCCAGGCATAATACAAGCTGCCATAACTCAATGACATCTTCCAGTAATCTGATTAGCTATTGTCAGAAGGCGTCGAGGGTTGATGGAGTCTCACAACCAATCATAGCTTAATTATGACGCCCTTGGTACTGGCAGTCTGTTATTGGCTAATTAGCAGGCACAGCTGTTGATGACGTCATAACTCCGATTCAATCAAGGCCTCTGATTGGTTGATTTGAGACCCCCGAAGTATAAACAGTAGTATGGGATATATTTGTTATTATTGATAATTTTATTTTAATTCCCCATTAAGTTGAATAAACTTTTTCATGTTAAAAATATTTCCAGGTCATTTGTAATTATTATTATCGATTCTAACTTAAAATCGTAACAATGAAATGATGATAACGAATTGTTTATTATAATATTAACTTGATATGACACTATAACACAAAGACTAAAATACAAACCTGAATTAATAACATGAAATGCGGCTCCGTTTTCTTTCACGCCTGAGCTTAACAGCTAGAGAGAACGGACCCGGCCAGAGAATTTTACCGGGTAACTTAGCCATACTCAAAATTACATATACCCGAATATAAAACAGTTCAACTTTGACCAAACCAACATAAATACCGAAAATAAATCATAAAGGACGATAATAAATAGTTTAATATCCTTTTTGAATCTCATAAAGCAGGATTTCAACCACATAAATATTAATTTCAGTGAACCATACCTTCTCTCCGACCTTCCCTAAATCACAAGAGCGTAAAACCAATAACAGGACTTATGAGAAAAGAGAGAGAGAGGTGTCAGGTACAAGAGGAATCATACAAATTTATTGCCTTCCTATTTCCATTTCTCTTATTTTCTTTGAGGTTCGAGATAGAGCACCCGAAGCCACACTGCAATTTCATTAATATAATTTCCTCCAATCTGTCTTTATCACTAATTACTTTTCCTTACTAAATTAAATGTTATTTTTTGTATTGTTTTATATGTTCCCAGGGGATAAATTTTACCATCGGTGTTGCCAGAAAGTATAAACGATAGATCAATTTGGTGAGGTTACAGTAGTGCCGACATAGTGAAACGTGGGTGGCTATGACCGTAGAGTTTTTGTGATAATTTTTCCCTTTTTGAAGAGTGGTGAATTTAACACGAGTCTTGTTAGGTTTAGATTAGGTTTAGGTTAGGATAGGTTTAAGTCAAGTCATATTAGCACATCTCCCCTCCACACATACGTCCCCACACCCCACACACATCCACCTCCCCCACACATCCCCCCCTCTCCCTCACCCCACACATACACATCCTCCCACACCCCACACATCCCTCTACCCCCACACACAGATCGAGGAAGAGACCAAATCATCGACTCTTGCAGGTTACCTCGACACGGTAATACGAGGCACCTGGACCCCGCACACCCCTTTGATCAGGCTACCGAACCTTCAATAGGCAGATGACCTGATTGAACTCCCTCATCCCCCCCCCCCCCACCCCGGATAAGGACGACCCTCACTCTTACACACACATCATCAGTAACAGCACCTTTGACAGTAATTACCCATTATGCTACGCTTCTACCTTGATGTAAAGTCACAGAAAAATATACGTAAAGTTGAAGAAACAAAAATAGTATTTTTCTCAACTTTCATGTTAGATAGCCAATTCCCAGACATCAAACGTTAAAAAATGTAATATATTCCCTCGCTAAAATGTGACCTGCTGCATGAAATGATTGAGTTCTTAAAAAATAAAAATAATAATAATGAGAATAAAAATAAATTTAAAAATTGAATTTATGTCTACGTAAGTTCACAGCGTTGAGTAAGGGGGAGAGCAGGGAAGGGGGGGTTAATGGGGGCTGGGGAAGGTTGAAGTGGGAAACAATGATCGAAAACAACACGAAAGACAACGTAACAACACTGACACCAAAGAAAACGTATTAAATTTTCAACGGGGACGACTGTATTTCTACCCGATTCATAATTTCACCTAAATACACCTATAATATAATCTGTACACCTGTAATATCCCTCACACACCTGTAATATCACCTGTAATACTAATCAAATTTATAACACAAGCGGCTGAGAGTGACCCAGATCAAAAGTGCATCCTCTACTCGACTAAATTGAGACGATCCACACACACACACACCTCAGAGCATCTTCAGTCATCGCTAAATACCCCAGCAGGTGACCCCGAAGAGAAGCTGAATAGACGTGTCATCAAGAGGGAATAGCTACCTGGCTGACTATACCTTCCGAGAATTATTTAGAGAGTTACTGATAGGTAATGTAGGTGATATAATGAACTCAGGTGTGTTTACAAGTTAATGAAGGCTGGGTTGGTGTTGGTTATTCTAATTACGTATTTTGTTATTAATTAAACAGTAACGTGAATATTTAGGTGTAATGAGGGATTTGAATTGGTTAAAATGTCGTTTAAATCCCCCCCTCCTCCTTCTTTCCCTCCTTTCTACCTTCCTTACTTTCTTCCTTTCTTCCCTACCTCACTTCCTTACCCACCTCCTATTTTCCCTCCCTACTCCTCACTCCAGTTCATTCTTTCCCTCATACTCTTCCTCCCTTCCTCCTTATCTATACCCCACCTTCCCCTCCTACCTCCTTCCCGGTAACCAGTCCATCCACACGTCCCGGTACCTCTAACAGCACCAGGTCGTCCAGAAAATGTTACCTCACACCTTAATAGTTTTCTACCAGAAGTTAATTTTAAGGTAATATTTCTTATCTTTCTTGGTGGTGAGGGGAAGGGAGCGGCCTGGGGTGGTGTACTGGGGGGAGGGAGGTACCTGGGGGTGGTGTACTGGTGGAAGGGAGGTACCTGGGGTGGTGTACTGGGGGGAGGGAGGTATCTGGGGGTGGTGTACTGGTGGAAGGGAGGTACCTGGAGGTGGTGTACTGGGGGAAGAGAGGTACCTGGGTTGGTGTACTGGGGGGAGGGAGGTACCTGGGGTTGGTGTACTGGGGGGAGGGAGGTACCTGGGGTGGTGTACTAGTGGAAGGGAGGTACCTGGGGTGGTGTACTGGGGGAAGGGAGGTACCTGGGAGTCTACTGGTGGTGGCAAATTCAGGTGAAATGAAGCACTTTGATGGACCTGAGGCACTTATAGTTGTAAAGTTATTGAGTTAAGAGTGCGACGAGTGTGTGTGTGTGTGCAATGTTTACAGTCTTTGCTATATCCAGGATTTAAGTGTGGGTTGAGTTGGACACACACACACACACACACACACACACACACACACACACACACACACACATTTGAAAGTCATTATTCAATTCTCAGTATTAAGTGAACGCTAACAAGGGGGCCAGTAACCTTTACATAGCTTTAAGTGCCCTCAATTTCATAGCTTTGTACCTTAGCTGACTATTAAAAGTACAAACGAACCTTTAGACACATATCTCGACTTATATTTAGCTGATGTAATATAGAGACAGAAGTTAAAAGCTAAGAATATATATGAAAAAGTTATAGATCTTGTGAATTAGCTTTTTATATATTTAGCTTTTGATATGTAGGTTAGGTTAGGAGTGAAGATCTAGCAGAATCCACGTGTTTTCGGGCATGATGGATTCTGATTGGCTCTTACTCAATGTGGCGACCAATGGCGTCTCTTTCTTTATAAAGTAATATGGTGGTCTAATTTATATGTCTATGGTCACTTTCTAATTAAAAATAGTTTATGAAATATATTCTATTTTTTAATATTTTAACAATTGTAAGTCAAAATACAATAGATTATACAAATTCTAATCGTCTAATTCACTTCTAAGTCAAAATACACAACAAACCCATAACCTTCAAATATTCATAAAACTCAAAATGAAAAAAATAAAAAAAAACGAAAAAAAAATAAAAAACGTAAAAAATAAAATGATAAAAAATGAAAAAAATTCCCCCCCCATAAATTAGACTTCGAGGACGACCTAAATTAGCCTTCGAGGACGACCTAAATTAGCCTTCGAGGACGACCTAAATTAGCCTTCGAGGACGACCTATTCAAGTGGTCCTTAATGGGGGTAAAAGAGGGTTCTGAGAGACTTAACACTCGAGGAAGCTTTTAGAGGATAAGTGATAATCCTTGAGGGAGTGTCAGAGATTATTATCCAAGTGATCCAGGTTGGGTTAGCCTTAGGTCAAGTTTTGGCTAGATCAGGGTTGGGTAGGTTAGGTCAGGTTAAGTTAAGTTAGCATAGGATAGGTTAGGTTAGGTTAAGCTAGGTTAGGTTAGGATAGCATAGGATAGGTTAGGTTAGGTTAAGCTAGGTTAGGTTAGGATAGGTTAGGATAGGTTAGGTTAAGAATCCCCACATCACCTGCCTACAGACGTGATCAGAGAGCCATTGTTTACATATTCAGATGAGCCACGAGGGAACAACACCAGAGAGATTGGTGGGATTCTCTGGCTCATATTGATTTACCTCCCCCCCCCCTTTCCCCCCTCTCCCCCCCCCTTCCCCCTCTCCCCCTCCTCCCCCCCCCCCCCAGGTGAGGTATAAACAGCGTGGGGTACTTTTATCTGTATTGACTGATGTATATAGATCCATACATACATACATACATACATACAGTACATACATACATACATACATACATACATACATAGACACATTTATAAGTATAATTAGTTTAAATGTTTCCTTCACTAAAATTACTATTACTATCATCACCCATCATAATAACTACCACTATTACTACCACCACAATCACCACCTACCACCATCACCATTAATATCACCATCACCCTCACCACTACTCCTACAACTATCACCACCACTATCACCATCACCACCTACCACTATCACCACTAATATCACCATCACCCTCACCACTACTCCTACCACTATCACCACCACCACTACCACCACTATCATCACTACCACCACCACAATCACCACCCCTACCAGCCGTGTTTGTGTTGTAAGCGAGTGTGACGTTTAACCTTTCAGTGTTGGACCAGATATGGAGAGTTGGCTGAGTGCAGATGGTGTGACCAGACCTCATTCTACCTACTCCACACCACTCCACTCCACTCCACTCCACTCCATTTCACTCCACTCCACTCCATTCCACTCCACTCCACCCCACTCCACTCCACTCCACTCACCTCCACTCCACTCCACTCCACCCCACTCCACTCCACACCATCCACACCTCCCACACTGCTCCACACGTTCCACATCAAGTTCCACCCCTAACAACACCCAATCACCCACACATCAATTTGGTCAACGACTGTAACCCACACTATAACCCACACTGTAACCCACACTATAACCCACACTGTAACCCACACTGTAACCCACACTATAACCCACACAGTAACCCACACTGTAACCCACACTGTAACCCACACTATAACCCACACTGTAACCCACACTGTAACCCACACAGTAACCCACACTGTAACCTAACTACGACTGCATATTATATCCCGAGTCAAGAATAATGATGTGTGTGTGTGTGTGTGTGTGTGTGTGTGTGTCTACCTTCCTCCTATTCATCCCTCACTTCTTCCTTCCTTCCCTCCCTCCATCACCCCCCCTCCCCTCCTCACCCCCCCCCCCCCTCACCAGTCACCAGAACAGGTAACCCCATAAGGTAAGTACCCCATCAATGCAGCGGCCAGGTAAGATAATTATCTACCTTGGGGGGGGGGAGGGTGGGAGAGGAGGAGGAGGGGAGAAGGAGAGAGAGAGAGAGAGAACCAAAAAGACAGACAGACAGACAGACAGACAGACAGACAGACAGACAGACAGACAGACAAGATAAGCCTGATGATGACGTCAAGCAAGGTCATAACTATCTCACCTCAGTCTCACCTACACCTGTCTGTCACACCTGAACGACAAGGGCCTTCCTCCACCTACCTGTGCACACCCCGCTATTCTCGTGCACACGCCTACTATGTGTACATGATTCAATGCACATGGTTATTTCATGTACGTGTGCTGTGTGTGTTTTATTGTGTATGATAATAATAATAATAATAATAATAATAATAATAAGAAGAAGAAGAAGAAGAAGAAAAAGAACAGCAACAACAACAACAACAACAATCTACCATACTAACCCTATCCATTAACCATCCCATCCGCCCTATCCCACGACGAACCTCCCTATCCCAGCACCCTATAACCATCCCATCCTCTACCCCATCTACCTATCCCACTAATTGGAATTACTAACACCTGGATAAATAGATCTAGTTGGGGGGGGGGGGGTGGTTAGGAGGATAGGAGAGCGGGGCTGAGTCCATCCAATACCTATCCTTTGTCTAGCCCCTACACGTGGGTTAGTCTCTGTCTGTCTGTCTATCTATTTACAGTATCCATCTATCTATCAATCGCCAATCAACCTGGAAAGAAGGAAGGAAGGAAGGAAGGAAGGAAGGAAGGAAGGAAGGAAGGAAGGAAGGAAGGAAGAAAGGCAGGAAGGAAGGAAGGAAGGAAGGAAGGAAGGAAGAAAGGCAGGAAGGAAGGAAGGAAGGAAGAAAGGCAGGAAGGAAGGAAGGAAGAAAGGCAGGAAGGAAGGAAGGAAGGAAGGAAGGAAGGAAGGAAGGAAGGAAGGAAGAAAGGCAGGAAGGAAGGAAGGAAGAAAGGCAGGAAGGAAGGAAGGAAGAAAGGCAGGAAGGAAGGAAGGAAGGAAGGAAGGAAGGAAGGAAGAAAGGCAGGAAGGAAGGAAGGAAGGAAGGAAGGAAGGAAGGAAGGAAGGAAGGAAGGAAGAAAGGCAGGAAGGAAGGGGAGGGGAGGAATGAGGAAGAAACAACGAGTGGGGGAATAGGGAGGAAGGAAGGTGAGGAAGAGGGAGGGAGAAATGATAAAGAGGAAGAAGGGAAGGAGGGTAAGAGGGTACAAAGGGAGGGAATAATAGGGAGAGGGGTGGAGAGAGGGGTGGAGAGAGGGAAGGAGAGAGGGAGGGACACATCAACAGGATCAATATTTCCACCTCTGCTCCCTAGAATCCCTCTCATACTATAGTGACGAGGGAGAGGGGAGAGGGAGTGAGAGGGGGTGAGAGGGAAAGAAGGAATTAGGCAAGAGAGAGAGAGAGAGAGAGAGAGAGAGAGAGAGAGAGAGAGAGAGAGAGAGAGAGAGAGAGAGAGAGAGAGAGAGACCATACTTACAAACAAACAAAAACTAAAAAAAAAACACGAAACAAAAAGAGAAAAACGAAGAGAGAGGAATAAGAGAAAGAGACAATAAGAGAAGGAAGATAAAACAAGGGAATAAGGAAACAGACGGACAAAGGAATGAGAAAACAAAACACAAAGTGAAAATTGGAATAACAAGGTGAATTTACCTGTGTGTGTGTGGAGAGAGAGAGAGAGAGAGAGAGAGAGAGAGAGAGAGAGAGAGAGAGAGAGTTGTTATGTTGAAAAATAAAATGATTCACTTACTTTAACTTAACCTAACTTAACCTAACCTAACCCAACCCGGAAATGACGTTCACCACGACCATAATCTGACCCGGAGGTAAAATCTTAACGAACGCCTTGTGAACGATCTCTTGACCCTTACCTCGTGACCTGACCAGGAAACCATTCTGAAAGTTTGACGGGTTAACAGACAGACAGACAGACAGACAGACAGACAGACAGAGACAGACAGACAAGCTAATCTGCCCTCCCGCAATCCCTGTGTGTACGTGTGAGAATATCTTTACGTATTTATATATGAAGTGTGTGTGTGTGTGTGTGTGTGTGTGTGTGTGTGTGTGTGTGTGTGTGTGTGTACGTAACAACAATAGTTAATACGTAAACACATGTAAACACAATCCAAATCATTACATGACACTGAGGTACACACACACACACACACACACACACACACACACACACACACACACACACGATGACGCACACACTGACGCAAACAGGCCCCGATAACAGCGTCCCTCCTAGTAATACCTGTTCTGGCTCCTAATTAGACCAATCAATATAAAAAAAGGTATCCCTGGGAACTTCTGACGGCGGGTTCCTACTTCTACGGTATCCAGGGAGGCTTTCAGTATAAACACTTCATATTTGGTCAGCAAACAACCAACGTGTAGAGGACCTTGTCTACCTGTCCATTTGTCTACCTGTCTACCTGTTTTCCTACCTATCTACTTCCCTACCGACCAACTGACCTACTTACCTGTTCTCACATTCCTACTCCTTCTCCTCTCCTTCACCTCTCCTTCTGCTCTCCTTCTGCTCTCCTTCTCCTCTCCTCCTCCTCCTCCGCCTCCTGACGTGGCCCCCAGAGCTATGTGTAACAGAGGAGTGACAGGTAATGTGGTGTCGAGGTGTCAACGTGTCGACTAATAGTGAAGCTTCGGTGTTCCTTAGGATGAGTATCTCTCTCTCTCTCTCTCTCTCTCTCTCTCTCTCTCTCTCTCAACACAAGGTAGAGGAACTAACCATAAGGTGTGGTCAGGTGTTAACTGGACAGGTGTGTGTGTGTGTGTGGACAGGTATAAGGCGAGTGGGTTTCCAGGTTAATTACTCTTGTTGTTGCACGGTTCAGGTGTGTAACTCCGGTAAATAGATCCCCAATGTCTGAACAGCCGTACCGCACCGCGCATGTGAGGGGTGATGATCCACGTGTAGGGGTTTCTTGGTGCACGTGTAATGGCCTTGGTGCACGTGTATGATCTCCGTGCACGTGAGAAGTTAGTGAGCACGTAACAAACCTATGTGTTAAGGAAGTGGTAAGACTTATTCCTTCAAGAAAACTAAGACCATCCTCCTCCTCCTCCCCCTTCCTCCTCCTCCTCCTCCTTCTACAGCGTCGCCGTCGTGTGGGTGTTGTTTGGGTTTCGAGGACGCAAATTAGGGCGCCGTTGTCACCTACAGGGGGTCTCGAGTTGCACCTTCATATAGATCCTCCTTGACTTAATGGGAGGGAGGGTGAGGTGAAATACTGCCTTGATGGTGATACTCTTGTGTGTGTGTGTGTGTGTGTGTGTGTGTGTGTGGCCATAGTTCACCTGAGAACACCATTTCCCCACCAACCAATTAAACTGATAACGAAGACACTTCCCATATTATCTGAGGGAAGGCGAATGTCATAAAGAGGTCAAAGGTCATTAAGAGGTCAGAGGTCAGTAAGAGGTCATAGGTTATTAAAAGGTCAGAGGTCAGTAAGAGGTCATAGGTTATTAAGAGGTCAGAGGTCAGTAAGAGGTCATAGGTTATTAAGAGGTCATAGGTTATTAAGAGGTCAGAGGTCATTACGAAGTCAGAGGTCAATATGTTCAAAATCTTGGTATGTTCTTAAAAGGTTAGGTTAGGTTAAGTTAGGTTAGGTTACAATTACTCATGAAAACAAACCTAACCTCACCCAACCAGAAACTCACCTGGCCTGAGAACTGAACACCTGTGTAAAGAGGTGATGGAACCCGGCTGTTGTGGGGAAGAGAGAGAGAGAGAGAGAGAGAGAGAGAGAGAGAGAGAGAGAGAGAGAGAGAGAGAGACACACACAGGCAATTTAATCACCAACAAAAAGACTTCATCTCTGTTTTCTTTTAATTTATTTTATTGTTATTTTTTTTTCCATCTCATAAAAAAAATAATCAAAAGTTTATATACATTTAGGCTCGTGGTGTTCCATTAACCCGTATGATTGACTGTCACTTGTTTTAAATTCTCGGGTTTATTCAGGTTTATTCCATCAAATGCTAAGGTGTTTTTTTTTTTCAATTTAAAACTGAAGGAGGAGATGAAGAGGAGGAGGAAGAAGAACAACAAGAGGAGGAGAAGAGGAGGAGAATGAAGAACAACTATAATAAAAACAGCAACAACAACAAAACAATAACAAACATTTACTTTCCCGCCAAAATAAATAAATAAAAGCGCGCCAAACTACAAACTCCCCGTGTATGTATGTATGTATGTATGTATGTATGTATATGTGTGGAAGGCAGAAGAAACCCACTAAAACCACCTCGATTTATCTTGGAAACTAAACGACCAAAAAATAATAATAAAAATAAATAAAAACCTTTGATGTCTGAACCCCTTTGTTGTCGAGTGAAGGCTAATCGTCAACTTCTTCTCCATATTTAACTTCAAAATAAAACTGGAACCTTAACCCATTAATTCACCCTTAAAAGTCTAATTAATTTCTTTATATTGAGTCCTTGCAGTTAATTACTACCGATAATTTATTATTTATTAGGGACAGAAGATTCTCATTTGATTTCGTGATATATGACGTAATGGGTCTGGCTGAGTGATGTTTCTATGACGTCAGAGGGAGGGAAGGAGCATTCATAAGAGGATAAATTATTTTCTCTCAAAGGCAAAACATATATTGTCCTTCTTAATTAGAGAGAGAGAGAGAGAGAGAGAGAGAGAGAGAGAGAGAGAGCAAAAAAAACAATATCCAATTTCTCTCGTAACACAATTAAAAAAATATTCAAGTCAATAAAAATACAATTATACGGATAATAGTTTAAGCTGTTGACGAATAATTAATACTGAATAATGCTAATGTGTGTGTGTGTGAAGGTTAGGTTAGGGTACACACATACAACTCCACCCCTTACACACACACACTGACCTCCAGACACCTGTAAATGCCAGCACCAGCACCACTCACACCGCCCCATTAACGCCACTAAAACAGCCCAATTACCTGCCTCGAGGATAATGGTGTACGAGAGAGAGAGAGAGAGAGAGAGAGAGAGAGAGAGAGAGAGAGAGAGTGTTGCGCTACTGGACTCTCTCTCTCTCTCTCTCTCTCTCTCTCTCTCATCGGGTGATACGGAAAAATATATGTGTTTACGATCTCTCAGACTAATTTTAATGAGGAAATAAATATGCAATTACTACGTGTGTGTGTGTGTGTGTGTGTGTGTGTGTGTGTGTGTGTGTGTGTTTTTGTGTGCGTGTGTGTCTTATGTACAAACGACTTAGGTTAGGTTAGGTTAGGTTGTTCCATCACCAGGTGTAATACGATAAGGTGTCTAATCTTCAGGTAACCCCTAAGCCCATCTGATAGGCCTATACATATCATATATACATCAACTATATTAAAACCTTTTCCTCATATATTCATGACATTCCCACGGTACTAATATAGCCCCAGCCATCACCACTACTACTAATATGTCCTGAAGATCAACAAAAATCTAATAATTAATATTTCTCAGGTGATCAGAGGCGCTTTGACCCTCTACGGGATAGGTTGAGACGGTAATTACAGGTAAATTAAATCTCCTCTCAGCTGAGTGACTCTTGGCATATAGGTGAGGGGAGGGAGGGGTAGGGGGAGGGTAGGGGAGAGAGGGGGGTGGGAGAAAGGGGAGGGGGGGGAGCCAAGATGGAGAGGAACGCGTCACATCTCTTAGATTACAAAGTTAGAGTTAGTTTCCAGGAAGAGGGGGAGGGGGGTGAGAGGTCAAAGGGGGGAAGGGGGTGAGAGATCAAAGGAGGGAGGGGGTGAGAGATCAAAGGGGGGGAGGGGGTGAGAGGTCAAAGGGGGGAGGGGGTGAGAGGTCAATGGGGAGGGAAGGGGGTGAGAGGTCAAAGCGGGAGGGAAGGGGATGAGAGGTCAAAGGGGAAGGGAGGGGGTGAGAGGTCAAAGGGGGGAGGGGGTGAGAGGTCAAAGGGGGGGAGGGGATAAGAGGTCAAAGGGGGGAGGGGGTGAGAGGTCAAAGCGGGAGGGAAGGGGATGAGAGGTCAAAGGGGAAGGGAGGGGGTGAGAGGTCATAGAGGGAAGGAGGGAGGGAGGGAGGGAGAGAGGTCCAATGGGAGGGATGTCCAAGGAGGAGGGAAGGATGTCCAAGGGAAGGGGGGGAAGGGAGATTAGGATGGGAGGGGGGGTGGGTGGAAGGGAACCCTGAGGAAAGAAGGGAAGAGATGGAAGGGGCATTAAAGGAAGGAAGAGAGGGAGGGAGGGAAGGAGAGAGTAGGAATAAGTAAAGGCTAAGGAGTGGTTGTGATGGTGTCGTTTAAGGCTGATTAACGTCTCCTGGGTCCTACTGCATCACCCTAACCTTTATTAATGATGCTGCCCCCCTCCTTTACCTCACTCTCTCCTTCCCTGTCTCTCTTCTTCCTTCATTCTCTTTCTTCTCTCTCTCTCTCTCTCTCTCTCTCTCTGCCCAGCTGCCTATCTGAGGTCAGGTTAGGTTAGGTTGCGTTAGGAAAAGTTATTTTAGGTTAGATCAAATTAACTTATATTATTTTAAGTCAATTGACACAAAAATAGTACAAAAAACAACCTGACCTTGACCTAACTCATGACCTATTGACCTGTGACCTTAGTGACCTCTATGTACCTTCCAAGTTACACCTGTATCTGTCATGTCTTTTACTGACGGGGTTAAAGCTATTGTCAGCCATCCCAGGATTTTTATTAAAAGGTCTCTTCGGAGGTTAGGTTACGTTAGGTTACGTTAGGTTACGCTAGGTTACGTTAGGTTACGTTAGGTTACGCTAGGTTACGTTAGGTTACGTTAGGTTACGTTAGGTGTGTCTCCTGGCCCTACTGTAAGTCACAGGGCTCACATCTTTAAGGTAAACATTGACTCACAACCTTAGGCAACACATCTTTTAAAACTTTTTCGTTTCCTCCGGCCAAATAAATATTAAAAAATAGTTTATTTAAATGAAAACAAAACAAATATTATCTTGATTTTAAAGTGTCTTATCTAACAAAAAAGTAATTTACATATTAAAAAAAATAATATACTAATTAAAAGATAGGAGCGTATTGACTAAGATAAGTGATTGAGTTACAGATAAAAATTTGACTCGTAAGTGCTATCTTGAAAATAAATACGGGTCACATTAATTTCAAAATGATTTATTAATAAGAAAAAACTTTTATTTTACTTTACAAATATCTAATTATGTAGATATACAATACATATTGTTTCTACCATCAATATAAAAAGATATATATACTAATTATTTTAAAATTATATCTCTACTACATAACACGTAATTAATTATCAAATGACCTTCGGGAATGAAAAGGCAGAACACATCACCACAGATTACACAATTAAATCTAATTAACTTACAAAACAAAGAGAAAAAATACATTAAGGAATGAAATTAATTAAGAAACAAAGAAAAGAACAAATAAGAGATAAATTTAATTATTTTTAATATATATATAGAAGAAAAATTTCATCCTCAGGTATAATATTTTAAAGACTCGTCATAATGTCACCAGAAATTGTTTAAAATATATAAAAAAATCAGAAAAAATACATAGGAAAAAATAAATATTGTATCGTATGATTTTTTATTTACTTGAAACAAAAAATAAAAGTAAAATATAATAACACAATAGCCAGAAATAGTTACAGAAGACTTAAAAATACTAATAGATTTTAGGGGAAGAGATGAACT
>CAUDMG010000915.1:4184494-4311698 GCA_958450375.1 Homarus gammarus
TTGTGATTAGGTTTGCATTCCGTTTTCTGTTGCCTTTACACACACACACACACACACACACACACACACACACACACACACACACACACACACACACACACACACACACATAATAACAAAGAAAAAGGTCATTTTTTTTATTATTGTTCTCTAAAGTATAATATATTTTTGTTGTTAATAATTTCTTAATAAATATTTTGCTCCCGTCTCGGTTGATGTTATTATATAAAGCTCAGGGTATTTCTAGGGTATTTTTAGAGACTCTTATCTGCCCTGGGGGAAATTTTTTTATCTTATCTGTTAGGGGAAAAAATTGGATGGAAATTTTTCTTTCCTCCCTCCCTGCCTGTTACCTTCCATCCCTCCTTCCTTCCGTCCTTCTTTCCTTCCTTTCCTTCTACCTTCCCTCCCTCTCTCTTCCCTCCTTTCTTCCACCTAGCCCCCCTCCCTCCCTTCCTCCTTTCCCTTTTCCCACGTAACTTTCCTCTCTCCCTCCTTCATTCCCTCCCTCCTTCCACCTACCCTCCCTCCTTCCCTGCCACCTTCCCTTCCTTCCTACCTCCCTCCCTGTTATCCCCCTCCTTCCTTCACTCTCTCTCTCTCTCTCTCTCCTTCCTTTCTTCCTTCCTTCCCTGTCTACCTAAAATCCTGATTCACCATAAACGAAAACACATCAACAAATCCGGATTCACCCCAACAAATCCGGATTCACCCCAACAAATCCGGATTCACCCCAACAAATCCGGATTCACCCCAACAAATCCGGATTCACCCCAACAAATCCGGATTCACCATAAACAAACACACCTCAACGAATCCTCTACCTCCCTTACCAATTTCCTGAACCTGATTACTGCGAGACCATTTTTACTCCCAGGACAGACAAAGAACCAACGAGTGTAAGTTACAGATACCCAATGGAAAAGTCTATATGCATTAACTATCCTGGGAAGAAAAAAAATGTACGAGTGCTTATTAAAATGAGAAGGAATCAGTGAGTTTGTTTGTGAGTTTGTGAGTTTTTGTGAGTTTGTGAGCTTTATTGTGAGTTGAAAGCAGAGTGTGTGATGGAGAGATTACACAGAGGAGTGGAGAGAAGAATGAGGTGCACTTAACGGTACGTACTTATACTTAAAAAATACTTTATACTTAACTCAGGATACGAATATACTTTACTTTTAACTGTAGATACGAGATATACTTAAAACACACACCTTCCCCATTAGTCTATCTATATGAGCACCGAACGCTCCTATTGGTCAATTAATTACAGGCGAGTCCATATACACCTCCCATTGGTCTACCCATATGAGCAACAAACACTCCTATTGGTCAACTTATTAAAGGCGAGTCCATATACACCTCCCATTGGTCTACCCATACGAGCAACGAACACTCCTATTGGTAAACTCATTACAGGTTAATTAGAGTGTGTCAGAGTCTCAACAGGTGAGAGAAGGGAAGGGGTGGTCAGAGCCTTAATATTTTGTATGACTCTGGAGGCTGGTGGTGACAGGGGCGAGGAGAGAGAGAGAGAGAGAGAGGGGGGTGAGGTGAGGGGAAGTGAGGGGGAGGTGAGGGGGGAGGAGGAGGGTTGTTATTGAGGGTTCTAGTCACCCTCTTCGTGTATAGGGTCTCTCTCTCTCTCTCTCTCTCTCTCTCTCTCTCTCTCTCTCTCTCATTTTATTTATTTATTTATTTCTCAACTCATCAGTACAGGACAGTCGCCATATTCGATTCTTCTATTGACATTAAAGTTAGCAAAACCCGCTTAAAATATTGTTAGCGGTAATAATACATCCGCTAGATTCACGCGCGCTGTGTTTGTTAAGTCGACTGTATACCACGTCAGTCTATGTTTAAACGGCGGAAGGTGAAGAACGCTTGGTGAGTTCTTCCGTTTTTCTTTTGTTTTTTGTAGCGATTGGAAAGATTAGATTAATTAACTAATAAAATATAGATGTGACGGATGGATAGACAGACAGACAGACAGAAGGTACACACAGACAAACAGACAGGGATAAAATCATTACCTCCTTCCTCCTTTAAGAAACAGACAAGGCACCAAAGACCTACAATTAGGAACCCCACCTTAGATAAAGTTCCCCTCCTTACCTGTCCTCGTCGCTACCTGTGATTAATTAATTCCTCCGCCGTCAGAAGACTCCTGTAGGCGCTGAAGAAGTCAAGACCCAAGCCACGAATTTTGAGTTTAATTGATTATTTTAATTTTTTAGCTGTTTTTGTTTATGTATTCTTAATAAAGGGACATACAGGCATACCATACATACATACATACATACATACATACAATGAGGTACAGGGCCACAGGTTAAATAAGTCTGAGTGGTACAATCGCGCGCACACACACACACACACACACACACACACACACACACACACACACACGCACACAAGGGACATAACAAAAGCCATAGATATAGACGTCAAGGTTAATTGCTACAGGTGTGTGTGTAGTGGACAATAGGTGACCTTGATGTTATTGTTCTGGTTTTGTGGCTAATTATATTAGGTTGTTCAGGTGTCCAGGTGTTGTTCAGGGTATACAAGACAGACTCCACAACAACCTTCTCTCTCTCTTTCCCTCTCTTCTCGAGAGAGAGAGAGAGAGAGAGAGAGAAATATTTTTGACGTACAGGGAAGAGGAGAAACAGGTGAAAGGGAAAAGCAAAACACAACATCAAAGATAGAGAGGAGAGGGAGAGGGGAATAACGATGGAATAACAGAAAGATGAAGAAGGAAAGGTATGTAGGTTAGGTTAGGTTGGGTTGGGTTAGGTTAGGTTAGGTTAGGTTAGGTTGGGTTGGGTTAGGGAAGGTTAGGTTAGGTTAGGTTAGGTTAGGTTAGGTTAGGTTGGGTTAGGGAAGGTTAGGTTAGGTTAGGTTAGGTTAGGTTGGGTTTGGTTAGGGAAGGTTAGGTTAGGTTTCTCTCTCTCTCCCTATCACACACACACATCATCAATCAGGTGACCAGAACGTGACCTCTAATGAATCTTGAGGGAGAGTTCAATCACGTTTTGTTGACCTGGGGGCGGAGGGGGGTGAGGTGAGGGGAGAGGAGGGGGAAACAGACGACCCAACCCCTCCCCCCCCCCTCCCTCTCACACGCTAAGGCACGACCTCCTCCCTCCCTCTCCCTTCCTCAATTCATCATACCTCAATGAAGACGACGAGGAAGATACTGAGTGAGGAGGAGGAGGAGAAGGAAGATGAAGGAGGAGGAAGAGGATGGAGAAGGAATATGAAGGAGGAGGAAGATGGAGGAGGAGGAAGAGGAGGAGAAGGAATATGAAGGAGGAGGAAGGAGGAGGAAGATGGAGGAAGAGGAAGAGGAAAAGGAGGAGGAGGAAGGAGGAGGGGGTAGAAAGAAGATGGAGGAGTCGAGTGGTTCAACACTTCTGCAGGGAGGGAGGGAGGGAGGGACACAGGTAGAGAAGCAAGTAGAGAAGGATAATGAGGCAGGTACACAGGTAAATGCCCTACTAATACCCTCTCCTACCTGGTGTAAAGGTGAGTCTCAGGTGCGTCTCAGGCAGGTAATGACAAACCCTCACCAAAGACCTCATTAACACAGGTAATTCTCCAATTATGATGAGACTAACAATTGGGCAGAGCAATTAACAGGTGTAATGAGGGTATGGAGTGAGACAGGTGTAAAACAGGTGTCGTGTTGTGGGTTTTTTTTTGGACAGGTGTGTATTCCTTACCACAGACAGACAGACACACAGACACACAGACAGACAGACACACACCGGATATTGCACAATCTTGGACCATAAACAAAACAAAACAACAAACAACAAAACATAATGTAAACAAACTTAGGTTAGGTTATAGTTAGGTTTAGGTTAGGTTAGGTTAGGTTAGGTTAGATTTAGTTAAGTTTAGGTTAAGTTAGAATTAACCCAGATGGCTAACACAACAACAACAACAACAACCACCACCACCAACACCAACCACCACCACCACCAACAACAACAACCACCACCACCACCACCAAACAACACAGGCGGGTGTAGATCATGACCACCTGTTGCCGCAGCTGGTGGTGAGGGCGTGACACAGGTGGTACAAGGTGGTGAAGTCAGTCAACACCATAACCTTATACCCGGTGACTGTAATTACTTATACCTCAAGGATCAGGTGAGGTAGATGGCTGAGGAGAAGGTATTGGTCTCAGGTACAGGTGAGGTAAGTAGGGGGGGAGAGGGGTGTCAGGGGGACGTGTCAGGGGGAGGTAAGGAGGACGTGTAAGGGGGAGGTAAGGAGGAAAGATGGACGTGTCAGGGGGGAGGCAAGTAGGTAAGGGGGACGTGTCAGGGTGGAGGTAAGTAGGTAAGGTGGACGTGTCAGGGGGGAGGTAAGGAGGAAAGGTGGACGTGTCAGGGGGAGGTAAGAAGGTTAGGGGGAGGTGTCAGGGGGGGTAAGTAGGTAAGGTGGACGTGTCAGGGGGAGGTAAGTAGGTAAGGGGGAGGTGTCAGGGGGAGGTAAGTAGGTAAGGGGGACGTGTCAGGGGGAGGTAAGTAGGTAAGGGGGAGGTGTCAGGGGGAGGTAAGTAGGTAAGGGGGGAGGTGTCAGGGGGAGGTAAGTAGGTAAGGGGGAGGTGTCAGGGGGAGGTAAGTAGGTAAGGGGGAGGTGTCAGGGGGAAAAAATAAGGTATCTTGTTACATATTACAGATCCGATCATAACAAGGTGGTGAATATCCTTCCTTCCTTCCTTCCTTCCCCGTTATGAGAGAGAGAGAGAGAGAGAGAGAGAGAGAGAGGCCAGGATATGAATACACTATTTAATAACCTCTCACTCAGCCAGCGAGGCGAAGGAGGAAGAGGAGGAGGAGGAGGAAGAGGAGGCGAAGGAGGAGGAGGAGGAAGAGGAGGGGGAAGAGGAGGAGGAGGAAGAAGAATAATCGCCTCCCCGTTTTTATATGTATGTATGTATGTATGTATGTATGTACTGCATGTATGTATGTATGTATGTATGTACTGTATTAAATCGGGTTAGAAAATAGAGAGTCAAGAGATTATAAGATCAATTCGTCCAAAGGTTCACAAGGGCGTGATAGCTCTCTCTCTCTCTCTCTCTCTCTCTCTCTCTCTCTCTCTCTCTCTCTCTCTTTCACACATACACACAACTATCTATCTATCTATATATCTATCTCTTTCGACCTGTCTGTCTGTCTGTCTGTCATTTTGGGACCTCGACATAATCCCCAAAGCGAGAGAAAGAGACGGGAGGAGAAGTTAAATGTCTGTCTGTCAGCCCCCACTGTCAGCACAACGCCACTGTCAGCCCCCACTGTCAGCACAACGCCACTGTCAGCCCCCACTGTCAGCCCCCACTGTCAGAATAATGGAAAGTTATTGTACTCTGGGTTTTACGGCTTGGATGGACTCAGTGTGTGTATGTGTGTGCGTGTGTGTATGTGTGTGTGTGTATGTGTGTAGGTTGGATTATATTTACTAAGGATAAATACTGGTTTATTATTCTTATTATCATTAGTATTACCACACACACACACACACACTCAGACATGCTTTCCTCCCTAGCTAATTATAGGGTTTAATTTGAGCTCCTTAATCACATATGACAATAATGAGGACCAATTAGTGCTTGCTTAAGGAGTCGACGAGCTTAACCTAAGGAGTGTGTGCAGAGCCGTATATACAGACGCCTTTGGGAGTGTGTTTATAAACGCCTCTGGTGGTCATCTTGTGAGCTAGGATTCCCCTGGTGGTGAGCTGGTGAACTATGATTCTCCTGGTGGACATCTGGTGAACTAGGATTCCCCTGGTGGTCAACTGGTGAACTATGATTCCCCTGGTGGACATCTGGTGAACTAGGATTCCCCTGGTGGTCAACTGGTGAACTATGATTCCCCTGGTGGACATCTGGTGAACTAGGATTCCCCTGGTGGTCAACTGGTGAACTACACACCCTCGACTAACAAACACACTCGACCTACTTCACCCTCGACTAACAAACACACTCGACCTACTTCACCCTCGACTAACAAACACACTCGACCTACTTCACCCTCGACTAACAAACACACTCGACCTACTTCACCCTCGACTAACAAGTAACTCGACTTCAGAGCACCACCATGGTCGAAATCCAACACCACATTGGGTGCTTGAAGTCTTGTATTGGTGAGGGGGGGGTGGGTTAGAGAGTGGGGGGTGAGGAGATGAATGGTGAGGTGTGAGGGGGGGAGGGGTGAGGGGTGAGGGGTGAGGGGGGGGAGGTGGGGTGGTGATTCCTAGGGCCTGATTGAAACACTACCACCACACCCGTCTCCTCTTGTGGTACGGGTGTTTTAAAGCAGAGAGTGAGTAATGAGGGAAGTAGTGAGGGGTGAGGAGAGAGGAGTGAGTAATGAGGGAAGTAGTGAGGGGTGAGGAGAGAGGAGTGAGGGGTGAGGGGTGAGGTGTGAGGAGTGAGGGGTGAGGAGAGAGGAGTGAGGGGTGAGGGGTGAGGAGAGAGAGGTGAGGGGGTGAGAGAAAGATGGAGAGAAGATTGACGAAGAGATGAGAAGCATAGATAATGGTGTAGAGAGGAAGATGGAGAGAAGAATGAGAAAGATTTAGGATGCATATGAGGAAGAAGAAAAAAGGAGGAAAGAGAGAAAGAATAACCTAACCTAACCTAACCTAACCTAACCTAACCTAACCTAACCCAACCTAACCCAACCTAACCTAACCAAACCACCCATTCCATTACAACACAACAAATAATAACAACAACACCAAAATATAACTGTTAGAAAAAAAAATTAATAATAATAATAATAATAATAATAATAATAATAACATAGCAATTATTTCATGTTTTAGCATAAGCTGCTTATATTATGATGCGTTGTGTACAATAAAGGTCTTTGATGTGTAAGCTCTTTATACACAAACCACAAAGTGTATTACGAATTTTCATTATATTTTGTCCTGTTAGGTTAGGTTAGGTTAGGTTGGGGTTAGGTTAGGTTGGGGTTAGGTTAGGTTAGGTTGGGTTAGGTTGGGTTAGGTTAGGATAGGTTAGGTTGAGACTCCCACACCAGGCGTCAGAACCAGGTCCTTCCTAATCAAGAGGAGGATAATGAGTTACCTTTTCACCTTTCCACTAATAAGGGTAATTACCTTAACGAGTCATTATAGTTCGGGTTAATTGCCTCTTTGGGAAGGAGGTATTGTCAGGAAGAATAAGATAGAGGTTTTGTTGACTGAAGTTTGGTTTTGTATAAGTAACGTCTCTCTCTCTCTCTCTCTCTCTCTCTCTACCACACCCAAGTTGGCCCTGTGGCGCCTGAGGAATGGCGTCCACCTAAACAGCTTTGACCTAATAGCTCTGACGATTCCTCTCCACCACCACCACCACCACAACCACCGCTACCACCACCACAACCACAACCACCGCTCCTACCACCACCACCACTACCACCACCATCCCTACTTCCTACCTCAGCAACCCCCTGTACCCCCCTCTCTACCTCCCCCCTACCCCTCTAACCCCCTTCCCCTACCTCCCACTCTACCTCTCTACTCCCCTCTCCACCCCTCTCAGCGCCCTCTCCACCCCTCTCACCGCCCTCTCACCGCCCTCTCCACCCCTCTCAGCGCCCTCTCCACCCCTCTCACCGCCCTCTCCACCCCACTCACCCCCTCTCCACCCCTCTCACCGCCCTCTCCACCCCTCTCAGCGCCCCCACAATCAATATCACCCTTACCATATTCTTGATGAGATCTGTAACGTGTTTATAGATCAAGTGGGGTTAAGTTATCAATCGGCGTGCTGAGGGGGGGATCGAACCAAGGTACACCAAGGAGAGATCCATGGCCCCAGTCTATTACCCTCTCCCCCTCCCCCTACCTACTCTCTTCCACGGCTGCCTCTTCTCCTCTTCTTTAATGGTAATCCTCCTCTTTCTCTTTCATCCTATCCTCCTCTTCCTCCTCCTTCTCCACCTCCTCTTCCTCCTCCTTCTCCACCTCCTCTTCCTCCATCCCTTCTCCTCCTCCTCCTCCTCCTCCTTCTCCACCTCCTCTTCCTCCATCCCTTCTCCTCCTCCTCCTCCTCCTCCTCTTTACACAATAGGTCACATTAATCAAATCAATGACGTCACATGCGAGTAGCTGATTGGTGGAGATTATTAGACAGCTCAGATAGGCTCGTAATGTGATTGGTCAATAGTGGACTCTCTAGTGATGTCACAGGCATGTGTTCGGAGTTATTCCTCGAGCGTTAACACCATCTAACACCACCTTAACACCATATAACACCACCCTAACACCATCTAACACCACCTAACACCCCCTAACACCACCTAACACCGTTCAGGACCGTGTTAAACCTGATCAAGGGAAGCCAAATAAACGCTGTTCCTATCAATCAACCGCAGATATTTGGGGGATGACAGTTGATAAATGTGTGAGACAGAGAGAGACGGAAAGACACAGACAGGCAGACAGATACACACACAGACAGACACACAGAGACGGACGACAACAGACAGTTAGACAGAGAGACAGACAGGGAGTGAGGCAGACAGACAGAGAGAGAGAGAGAGAGAGAGAGAGAGAGAGAGAGAGAGAGAGAGAGAGAGAGAGAGACATACAGACAGATAGACAGAGAGAGAGAGAGGGATAGAGAGACAGAGAGGGAGATGAGACAGAGAGACAGAGAGACAGACAGAAAACCCATTAATGCCTTCCTGTCTAACTCTGATTCGCCATCTTCTTCTTGTCCACCACCTCGAGGAGAGAGAGAGAGAGAGAGAGAGAGAAAGAGAGAGAGAGAGAGAGAGAGAGAGAGAGAGAGAGAGAGAGAGAGAGAGGCACCCTTGGCATCCACCTCATCTCCACATGGCATCCACATTCATCCATCTACCCCTGACACTCCTCTCATCCAATCTTCCCTTACACTATTCCTTAATTTAACATTCTCAACATTCTCTCCTCCTCATCCTGACACCCTCCTGACACCCTCCTGACACCATTGGCACCCTCCTGACACCATTGGCACCCTCCTGACACCATTGGCACCCTCCCTACCCCACCTGGCACTGATGGCACCCCCAGGCAGATAATGGTGCACCTGAGTGTCGTGGCTCAGAGTAGACACCTTAATTGTGGCTTCCAATTTCTGTGTAGTTGGTGAATTACTGACACGTTAACGACCTGCTGCTGTGGTGGTGATAGTGGTGTTGTGGTGGTGTTGTGGTGATGGTAGTGGTGTTGTGGTGGTGTTGTGGTGATGATAGTGGTGTTGTGTGGTGTTGTGGTGATGATAGTGGTGTTGTGGTGGTGTTGTGGTGATGGTAGTGGTGTTGTGGTGGTGTTGTGGTGGTGATAGTGGTGTTGTGTGGTGTTGTGGTGGTGATAGTGGTGTTGTGTGGTGTTGTGGTGATGGTAGTGGTGTTGTGGTGGTGTTGTGGTGATGGTAGTGGTGTTGTGGTGGTGTTGTGGTGGTGATAGTGGTGTTGTGTGGTGTTGTGGTGATGATAGTGGTGTTGTGTGGTGTTGTGGTGATGGTAGTGGTGTTGTGTAGTGTGTGTTCTCTCTTCTCCCTCCTCCTCTTCCTCCTCCATCCTTCCTCCTCCATCCTTCCTCCTCCTCCTCCATCCTTCCTCCTCCTCCTCCTCCTCCATCCTTCCTCCTCCATCCTTCCTCCTCTCCCTCACACTACCTAAGCCAATAACAAACTCATATCCTCTTACCTCCTCTACCCTTTCCTCCCTCACCTCCTCCCTCACCCACTCTACCCCCTCCCCCTCACCCCTCCTCCTCCACCCCTTCTCCCTCACCCACTCTACCCCTTCCCCCTCACCCCTCCTCCTCTACCCCCTTCTCCCTCACCCACTCTACCTCCACCTCCCTCACCTTCCAAGAGAGACATAACACACAACATAATAATCAGTGGCACAGTGGCTAGAATAATACTGCGTCACATTATTCCATTCACTTCTATATCTGTGGCCACCAATTTTTTTTTTCCCAGTTTATCAGTCTCACAGTTTATTCCGGTGTGTGTGTCTGAACTGGGAAAAAAAATCTGAATATATATATTTTTTTTAAAAGAATTGTATTGACATATTATTAAAACTCCTGTCAGATACCGATGTATTTTTTTGTGTTCGTTTCTGTGTTTTAATTTGAGGTTCTGTTTGTGGTATTTGTTCTAGAAGGTTCCATCGTCTACCTGTTGAATTCCATCTACCTGTTCAACTGTTCATGATATCTGTGTGTGTGGGGAGGGGGGAGTAGGTTAGGTTAGGTCAGGTGTGTGGGGAGTGGGTTAGGTTAGGTCAGGTGTGTGGGGAGGGGGAGTAGGTTAGGTTAGGTCAGGTGTGTGGGGAGTGGGGTAGGTTAGGTTAGGTCAGGTGTGTGGGGAGGGGGGGTAGGCTAGGTTAGGTCAGGTGTGTGGGGAGGGGGGTAGGTTAGGTTAGGTCAGGTGTGTGGGGAGGGGGGGTAGGTTAGGTTAGGTCAGGTGTGTGGGGAGGGGGGTAGGTTAGGTTAGGTCAGGTGTGTGGGGAGGGGGGTAGGTTAGGTTAGGTCAGGTGTGTGGGGAGGGGGCTAGGTTAGGTTAGGTCAGGTGTGTGGGGAGGGGGGTAGGTTAGGTTAGGTCAGGTGTGTGGGGAGGGGGGTAGGTTACGTTAGGTTAGGTGTGTGGGGAGTGGGGTAGGTTAGGCTAGGTCAGGTGTGTAGGGAGGGGGGTAGGCTTAGGCTAGGTCAGGTGTGTGTGTGTATGGGGGTAGGTTAGGTTAGGTCAGGTGTGTGTGTATGGGGGTAGGTTAGGTTAGGTTAGGTCAGGTGTGTGTGTATGGGGGTAGGTTAGGTTTAAATAAGGACTGAAAGACAAAAATACAGACACACATTTAACCTTCTCTCTCTCTCTCTCTCTCTCTCTCTCTCTCTCTCTCTCTCTCTCTCTCTATCAGGTGTGTGTGTCGATGACTCTGACATTTTAACTCTTAATAACACAGTCAGATTAGGTCAGCATGTCATGTCGATCTGTGTCGTGACCTGAGCACACGACACGACACACACACACACACACACGCACATACACACACACACACACACACACACACACATAAAAGCCTATTTGAGTAGCTGGAGGAAGTCAGTTTTAATTGAACGTTAAAAGCTAAAAAAGCGTCAATTTCCAACTATGTCGTTTTACGCTATACAGCTAACTTTAACGTACAAACCCGAAACTATATTTACAGTATGAAAAAAGCTGTAGAAAGTTATACCACTAGAATAATTATAGAGCTTCGGGCCTAAGCTATGGATATGTGAAGCTTTGAATCTCTGAAACTTGGAATCCTGAAGCTTTGAACCCCTGACCCTTCTCTTCCTTCCTTCCTTCCTTTCGTTTTCTCTCTCCTTCTCTTCCCTTCTATGTGTCCCTCCCCCCTTCCCCACTATTCCTTCTTCCCTCTCCCTCCTCTCCCTCCCTCTCTCTCTTTCCATCCCTCTCTCCCTTCTTCCCTCTCTCCCCTTCCTTCCCCCTTCACTCTCCCCACCATTCCTTCATTCCTCTCTCCTTCCCTTCCTCCCGTCTCAACATTCCTTCCCTCGCTTTCTCCTTCCTTCCTTCTTTCCTCCTTCCTTCCTTCCTTCCTTCTTTCCTTCCTTCCTTCCTTCCTTCCCTCTCTACCTCAGGCAGTAGCAGGAAGGCCCCGTAAAGCAGAAGTGAGCACAGGCACCGTCCACCACCCCTCTCTCTCCCTCTCTCTCTCTCTCTCACTCTCTCTCTCTCTCTCTCTTTCACCCTCTCCCTCTCTTTCATCCTCACTCTCTCACACTCTACGTCTAACTCAACCTACCTCTCACTCCCCCCCCCACTCATTCCCACTCACCCACCCTATCTCCCACTCTTCTACACCCTACCTCTCCCTACCTCCCACTCACTCTACCATGACCTAAATCCCACTCCCACACCCTCCCACTCCCCCTCTCAATCACTCTAACCATGAACTAAATCCCTATAGGGTTATCGGAATACCATCAGGATTAAAAATAACTTAAGCCATCTCTCTCTTACTAAATCCTCTTCACTCACTGACTCACTGACGGAGAAATTTTACCTGGAGGAGTTTTGATTTTTTTCCCAGACTGTCTAGGATTTTTTTTCCCTGTTGTACTCATATCAGTTTTTTTCCCCTGCCATTTTTCCATAGTTATCTCCCTGCCAACTTCCTACGCCCTGGTTTTCTCCCTGCCACCCTTCCTAGTTTTCTCCCTGTAATCCCCCCCCCCCCAACACCCCCAACCAATTACCACCTAACCTAACTAAACCTAACCTAACCTAACCTAACCTAAATAAGGGACTGTTAAAAGCATGTATACAATATATTCATCTGATATACACATACAATATACAATAACCAATGACGCTATATGGTTACACACACAGACACACACACACCACACACACACACTCACAGACAGACAGACAGCTTATAGCTACACACCTGTTGCATAAATGAACACCTGATGTAATATTAATTAAATAATCTTTCTTTTTTTTTTCCTTTGACTTTGTAATATATTATGCCTGATTAATCCCCGCATTGAAGGTGGGGGGATTATTGCTTCCTTTGTGTGTGTGTGTGTGCCTCTGTGTGTGTGTGTGTGTGTGACTGCGTGTGTGTTACTCTCACCTAGGAGTCAAGGCATAAGCGACAGAAGCAATTCAATTTTTACTTTAGGGAAGAGGCGACAAATTTTCTTCCATTCAATGCTTCACCTAAAAGTAATTTCCTATCGATAAGAAGCGAAGAAAGACGCTGTGTGAGGGGGAGAGGGGAGGGGGAGGGGGGAGGGGGAGGGGGGAGGGGATAAGACTCACTGAATAACCTCGTAGGGATTGGATAGGTTCTCAGTTTCATCCCCCCCCTCCTACCCTTCCCCCCTTCCTTCATCCTCAATTACCCCCTTCCCCCTTCCCCCTTTCATCACCAATCACCCCCTGTGGTTTGTTGACATTCCATAAACTAAACAGATCGTATGAGAGGTATGTATGTATCCTGACCCTTACATACATACATACATAGAGAGAGAGAGTCTTGGTGTTGTGACGACGGGGCGAGACAGACAGACAGACAGACAGACAGACAGAAAGACATACAGACACTACTAATTGACAGATACGACTACTAGAGAGAATATTTGTCTGTCTATCTGTCTGGAAGTGTCTGTCTATTGCCTGTCTCCTCTATTCGTGTACATGTTATAGTCTGGCTCTCTCTCAGTCTCTCTCGCCCCTTCGTCACACCACCATGACACTCTCTCTCTCTCTCTCTCTCTCTCTCTCTCGACGTATTACCGTGAGACACATCAGCTGATCGCATGTAAACAAAGACCGAACCCAACATCAGCTGATCGCATGTAAACAAAGACCGAACCCAACATCAGCTGATCGCATGTAAACAAAGACCGAACCCAACATCAGCTGATCACATGTAAACAAACAAGAAATATTACAAGTTAATTTTGTTTTTTCGTTTACTTCTAGTGATTAAATAGTAAATAAATTAATAATAAAACACGTAGATATTTATTGAAAGGTAAAGGATATTATTGTTTTAAGGAAGGGATAAAGTTTTCCTGTAAAATAATTGTTCTTCTACTTCTTCTTCTTCTTCTCTTCCTCCTCCTCCTCCTCCTCCTCCTCCTCTTCTTCTTCTTCATCTTCTTCTTCTTCATCCACTCGACCAATGAAAATAATCACCCCAAAACTAACGACCATAACAAACAGGAATTGGACCATTCGAGCAGTTAACAAGATAGTGTGTGTGTGTTGGTATTCGTAAATTGGGTAGGGTGGGGGGAGTGGGTGGGGTGGGTAGGGGTAGTTGGTGGCTAACGAGGCAATTAGTCCGCCAGGTGGTAGAATGGGTTTTATTGCCCAGGTGACAATGTGTGTGTGTGTGTGTGTGTGTGTGTGTAGGGGTGATATATGTGTATTAACATAATGGGTATTGTGTCTTGTTAACTACACATACACTACACCTTCACTACACCCAGCACTACACCCATGAATAAAACACAAGTGAGGAGAGTGGTGGACAGCGGGCAGGAAGTGACTATTGCATAAGACAACATGCAGTATTTACAAGTCAGGACAATTCTGTTGATGTGAGGCTTTTGGCAAGTCATGTAAGTCAGTTCATTCTGTTGAGGAAATGGTGTGTGTGTGTGTGTGTGTGTGTGTATTTCTGTCTGTTTCTGCATCTCTGTGTCTGTTGTGGATAAATCACAGACACACACACACAGTGACTTAACATCGACTAGCTTGTGGCAGACGAACTGAAAAGACCTGAAACGACTTGGAATGACCTGTTAGCGACCCGGAACAACCTGGAATGACCTGTTAGCGACTCGGAACGACCTGGAGTGACCTAGAATGAGCCGAAACACCTAACCAAAAAAGATATAAGCGGCCACGGAATTATAAGAGAACGGAACTCAAAGCAGCTTAGGCTTTTAGTGTGTGGGATGGTGGTGGTGAGTGGTGAGTGGTGGTGGTGAGTGGTGGTGAGTGGTGGTGGTGAGTGGTGGTGAGTGGTGGTGGTGAGTGGGGGTAGTAGTGGTGGTGAGTGGTGGTGGTGGTGGTGAGTGGTGGTAAGTGGGGGTAGTAGTGGTGGTGAGTGGTGGTGGTGAGTGGTGGTGGTGGTGGTGGTGGTGGTGAGTGGTGGTGGGTGGTGGTGAGTGGTGGTGGTGAGTGGGGGTAGTAGTGGTGGTGAGATGAAATACAGAAAGGCACAATATCGAAGAAACACACACACACACACACACACACACACACACACCAAGCTTCTAGAATTACCGATGGACCATGACAGAGAGAGAGAGAGAGAGAGAGAGAGAGAGAGAGAGAGAGAGAGAGAGAGAGAGAGAGAGAGAGAGAGAGAGAGAGAGAAAAGGGAAAAACGAACAAGAAAGAAAGAATCTCTCACCCCTCCCCATGTCTCCCTACCTTCTCTCATTCCCAAGATCAGCCATGACACCTGCTGGAGATTCACAAATTCATCACAAACAGGCTCTCTCTCTCTCTCTCTCTCTCTCTCTTTCTCTACAAAGGGAGGGAGAGAAGCCAACTAATGTGTTTTTGACGCCCTTGGGATCACCACCACACAGACAGACAGA
Organism: Homarus gammarus; assembly: GCA_958450375.1. Taxonomy (NCBI): domain Eukaryota; kingdom Metazoa; phylum Arthropoda; class Malacostraca; order Decapoda; family Nephropidae; genus Homarus; species Homarus gammarus. Next base: position 4,199,666 of record CAUDMG010000915.1, read on the forward strand.
CAGACAGACAGACAGACAGACAGACAGACTTTTCCGATGTTATGATCTCTTGAACCTCAGAGTAATTAGTGGTGAGGAGGAAGTCAAAGTGAAGTAACGTAAAAAGAGTCCTTGGTAACGTTAACGAGTTGTTGGTAACGTTAACGAGTTGTTGGTAACGTTAACGAGTTCTTGGTAACGTTAACGAGTTGTTGGTAACGTTAACGAGTTGTTGGTAACGTTAACGAGTTGTTGGTAACGTTAAACGAGTTGTTGGTAACGTTAACGAGTTGTTGGTAACGTTAACGAGTTGTTGGTAACGTTAACGAGTTGTTGGTAACGTTAACGAGTTGTTGGTAACGTTAAACGAGTTCTTGGTATCGTAAAACGAGTACTCTTAAAGACAAGGTTCTCGACATACGAATACAGGCTTTAGAGAACAGGTGAATAGAGAACAACACAATAGATGGGGTCACTTACCTTTGGGGCAAGACAAGACGATCCTGAAACGATCTGTAAAGAGAAATGAAAGAACAATTAATTATTGGTTTGTCTGTCTGTCTGTCTGTCTGTCTGTCTGTCTGTCTAGAGGTTAAATCATCATACTTAAGAGGTTAAATCAACATGCTCAAGGGGTTAAATCATCATACTTAAGAGGTTAAATCATCATACTTAAGAGGTTAAATCATCATACTTAAGAGGTTAAATCATCATACTCAAGGGGTTAAATCATCATACTTAAGAGGTTAAATCATCATACTTAAGAGGTTAAATCAACATACTCAAGGGGTTAAATCATCATACTCAAGGGGTTAAATCATCATACTCAAGGGGTTAAATCATCATACTTAAGAGGTTAAATCATCATACTTAAGAGGTTAAATCATCATACTTAAGAGGTTAAATCATCATACTCAAGGGGTTAAATCATCATACTTAAGAGGTTAAATCATCATACTTAAGAGGTTAAATCAACATACTCAAGGGGTTAAATCATCATACTTAAGAGGTTAAATCATCATACTTAAGAGGTTAAATCATCATACTTAAGAGGTTAAATCAACATGCTCAAGGGGTTAAATCATCATACTTAAGAGGTTAAATCATCATACTCAAGAGATTAAATCATCATACTTAAGAGGTTAAATCATCATACTCAAGAGATTAAATCATCATACTTAAGAGGTTAAATCATCATACTTAAGAGGTTAAATCAACATACTCAAGGGGTTAAATCATCATACTTAAGAGGTTAAATCATCATACTTAAGAGGTTAAATCATCATACTTAAGAGGTTAAATCATCATACTCAAGGGGTTAAATCATCATACTTAAGGGGTTAAATCATCATACTTAAGAGGTTAAATCATCATACTCAGGCGGTTAAAGGAGGGATTCAGAGAGTATGATTAGAAGACTGAGAAGTGAGAGAAGGGGACGTGTGAGGGCCGTGTGAGGGGGGTGAGAGGGGGTGAGAGGGGTGAGAGGGGGTGAGAGAGGGGAGGGGGTATTGGGGGACGTAAACTTAATTACCAAACTTTCATGAGTTGACGAAACAGCCATGATTTTTTTTTACCGTACCCAGAAGGCAACTGTGTATGTATGTATGAATACTTATTAAGGCTACATACATACATACATAGACACATACATACGACTTTCATCCCCTGCCAATTATTATCCTTTTAAAATAACAACAGAACTAACTCAAGATCACATAACTTAAACAAAATTCAAAATACACTACAAACAAAAACAAAAAACTATGTAATCTTTCACAAAATATTAAAAACTAAAGAAAATATAAAATAAAAACCAAAATTTTTTTACACCATGTTAAAAAAATATATATAAATAAATGTAAATATTATTAGGTTCGTTGTCGCTGTAAACAACCTCCACCAACGAGTTTATTTTGGCGGGAAAAAAACAAAAACAATTCCTACCTAGAGAGTTAAATAGAATAACTCTCTCTCTCTCTCTCTCTCTCTCTCTCTCTCTCTCTCTCTCGTGTGTATGTGTGTGAGTGCGTGTGTCACAACTCACACTCACTTACAATACACAACACACTCGCTCCAAGCTAAAACAGACAGGTGAGTTAGCTGGCGTCAATAATTAGGTGGTGTTTCAGGTATGGAGCGCAGGTAATCGAGAAGTGTTAGGTGAGACATCAGGTGAGTGAATGCCTCTCTCTCTCTCTCTCTCTCTCTCTCTCTCTCTCTCTCTCAGGTCTTGTTCCCCATCTCCCCTTCCCCCTTTTTCACCCCTCTCCAGCCCACCCCCTCCCCCCCCCCCCACCTAAGAGAAGCACCCTGTTGGCCCCTCGGGAGAACCTGCCACCTAATTGTCATTGCAGGTGAGGCCCTGTGCCACGGCTTGACCGCTGCTAATAGCTGACCCCTCACCCTTGACCTTAGCTAAAGGTCACTACACTAAAAAGAGACGGTGGATGAGGATTGGTGGGGGAGGGAGGGGAGGGAGGGGAAGGAGGGGGAGGAGGGGAGGGAGGGGAAGGAGGGGAGGGGGGAGGGGAGGGAGGGGAGGGGAGGACAGATAGAGGGAAAGGTACTTGGAAACAGAGAGAGAGAGATCTGTCTATCTTTTTCTGTGTTTTGCCTTCTCTCTCTCTCTCTCTCTCTCTCTCTCTCTCTCTCTCTCTCACCAGTACTCACCCCAGGGGCAGGATGAGGCGGTTCTGGAAGGTCTTAGAGAACCCTTCTGCAGGTTCATCATTGGGCGAGAGCTGACGCTGGACCTTCGACATGATTCACTCCTTCAGGTTATTCCTTCCTCTTCTTCTACTTCTCTCCCTCCTCTCTTTTCTAGTTCCTCCTAGTTACTCTTTCTCTCAGTCTTTTCCTCTTCTTTTCTCTTCTCTCTCTTTCCTCTTCCTTTTTCTACTATACACTTATCTTCTTATTACTTCTTCTTCTATTCCACTACTTTATTTTACTCCTTTTCCATCTCCTTTCTTTAATCTATTCCTTTTATTTACTCTTCTTATTCTCTCTTCCTCTTTACGCCTCTTCTTTTCTTATTGTTCTATCTCACTTTAATTCTTTCTTCTTAATCTTCTCTTCCTACCTCCCTCTCTATATCTCCCTCACAACAACCGAGAGAGAGAGAGAGAGAGAGAGAGAGAATAGCACTGTCTTGCCTCTTCACCTTATACGTGTTGATAAGGTCGTATTTACCTCCAACCTCCATCCACAGGTGTGTAACTACAGGTAACTACAGGTAACACGTACACACCACCTTACAATATTCACCAATTTTAAAAGTTTAGTTTATTTTGTCCTCATGAATGTAAAATGGTGTGTACACGGGTATGTTCTTCGTTGTGTACACGGTTTTTGTTCCTATTAGTGTGCACGTTTTTACCTGTGTGCACGTCCTAGTTCATGTTAGTGTACACAGTTTTGTCCTTGTCAGTGTACACGTTCTAATTCCTGTATTTTATTTGAGTCTATTTTTTTTTTCTCACTTTGTTCTCGGAAGGTTAAGTGTGTGAAGCGTTTGAGTGCCTCTTTTCCTATTGACTCAAACTATTGACTTGAACTTTTTATGTCCGTCTGTGTGTCACGATCTAACACAATGACTGACTGTATGACTGACTGACTGACTGTAACGTGACTGGATTTCTATAACTTGACTGTAACACACTCACGAATACAGTTATGTAAGGCAGTGTGTTTTGGTAATTTAATCCAACTTGTTGTCGTCTTTGAAGATATCTTAGGGACTCTTCGTATCGTGTTGAAGATATCTTAGGGACTCTTCGTATCGTGTTGAAGATATCTTAGGGACTCTTCGTATCGTGTTGAAGATAACTTAGGGACTCTTCGTATCGTGTTGAAGATATCTTAGGGACTCTTCGTATCGTGTTGAAGATATCTTAGGGACTCTTCGTATCGTGTTGAAGATATCTTAGGGATTCTTCGTATCGTGTTGAAGATATCTTAGGGACTCTTCGTATCGTGTTGAAGATATCTTAGGGACTCTTCGTATCGTGTTGAAGATAACTTAGGGACTCTTCGTATCGTGTTGAAGATATCTTAGGGACTCTTCGTATCGTGTTGAAGATATCTTAGGGACTCTTCGTATCGTGTTGAAGATATCTTAGGGACTCTTCGTATCGTGTTGAAGATATCTTAGGGACTCTTCGTATCGTGTTGAAGATATCTTAGGGACTCTTCGTATCGTGTTGAAGATGTCAAGATATCTTAGGCCGCCTTCTTATCGCCTTGAAGATATCTAAGGGCGTCTTTTTATCGTGATGAAGGTGTCTTAGAAGATGTCTTTGGGGTCTTCTTATGGTCTTGAAGTTTACAGACGTCACCTATTAAGAAGAGAGAAAAAAGAGCTAATTATAATACCGAAAATAACTACACAAAATTAAAGATTATTTAACACACACACACGCACACACACACACACACACACACACACACACAGAGAGAGAGTCATATTTAATATTTAACTCTTACCAAGAATTAATTAATTACCAAAATGACATTAAAGACTACGTAACTAATTAGCATATTCCTGTATCTGGTTCAGTATATTCAATTATATTTGTATGTAATTCTGAAATGTAATTATCATTATTTTTCAATATATAGTTTGTTTTATGATTTTTTTAGTGTGTGTGTGTGTATGTGTGTGTGTGTGTGTGTGTATGAACTATTACATAACCCAGGATGAACAACGACGGACCTTTCTATTCCCAGGACGACCATAACACCACCATTCGCTAAATTAGAGCTCTATTACCGTAGTGGCGCAGTAGAGTGGCGAGGCGCTTCCTGTTTACCTTGTAACCCGAACACCTAGTGGGCGGCAGCGGCGGGGTGGGTGGGTGGTGAGGGGTGGGGGGGTGGGTGGTGAGGGGTGGGGGGGTGGGTGGGTGGTGAGGGGAGGGTGGTGAGGGGTGGGTGGTGAGGGGTGGGCAATGGGGCCGGGAGGAGGTAAGCAAAAGAGAGATGGATAGGAGTGGTCGGCAGGTAGGTGGGCGGCAGGGTGGTGGGCGGCAGGGAGACGGGCGGCAGGAAGGTGGGTAGTAAAACTCAATCCTTCCTTGTTACTCTCACCATCTCCTCTCTCCTTTCCTCCTCCTCCTACCTCCTCTCTCCTTTCCTCCTCCTCCTGCCTCTCCCTCTCTCCCCTTCCCACCCCTTCTCCTTCCTCCCCACGCCACCCTCCCCCTCCCCTTCAAACTCCCCCTCTCCTCTCCCCATTCTCTCCCCTTCAATGTTGTTGTTGTACTCTCTCTCTCTCTCTCTCTCTCTCTCTACTGTAAATGACGGGAAGATAATCAGAAATTTGTATCTACTTTGCACCTGAACCCAAGCAACTACACATCTGAGCACCTACACCTGCACCCACACACCTGCACCCACACACCTTCACCTACACACCTGCACCTACACATCTGAACACCTACACCTGCACCCACACACCTGCACCCACACACCTGCACCTACACACCTGCATCATAAAACACACCACTGATCCTTTCCTCTCAGGTGAACAATTCCAATAATTAGGGAGAATAACAAGGCTCTCTCCATTTACCTGTCTGAAGTCACCTTAAATTACCCTCATTAACTCCTAATTACAGGTAAATCTTTCCTTACCTGTCCATTAATGGCTTCTTCTATTTCTCATCCTAATTAAATTTACTTGAGGAAGCTAATTATAGGTTTGAGAAGAAGAATAAGGTAAGGTAAGGTAAGGTAAGGTAAGGTAAGGTTGGTTTAGGTAAGGTAAGGTTGGTTTAGGTAAGGTAAGGTAAGGTAAGGTAAGGTTGGTTTAGGTAAGGTCAGGTAAGGTAAGGTAAGGTAAGGTTGGTTTAGGTAAGGTAAGGTTGGTTTAGGTAAGGTAAGGTAAGGTAAGGTAAGGCAAGGTTGGTTTAGGTAAGGTAAGGTAAGGTTACGTTAGGTTTGGTTAGGTTAGGTTTAGGTAAGGTTTCGTCTGACACACACACACACACACGGGTCAGAGAATAACCAAATCCCGTAATATGCTCAGGCAGAGGTCGAACCCCAGTGCTCCTATTGCATGTTTAAATACCCCTGACCACCACCCCACGCCCTGTGCCTTCAATACACAACACCTCTGACGTGTGTAAGTCTCTCACTAACACAATAAGAACAATTTGAACAGGTTTATTGTTGTAGTAATTGTAATATAACCATTATTTTGTGCTGATTCCAAGGGTTAAACGTGATAATAATAATAATAATAATAATAATAATAATATGGATGGATGGATTAATGGCTGATGGATAGATGGATACATTGACGAAATCACCATAAAAACCTAACCTAACCTAACCTAACCTAATCTAACCTAACCTAGCGCGTTAAGTGATATAAACAAAGACGTCACGGGAACCCTGAGTAGGTATGAATGAACAGGGGGGTGTCGTGTAAAGACGCTGTGTACGTGTTGTGGTGGTGGTTGTAGTTGTTGTGGTAGTAGTTGTTGTTGTGCACAGGTGAGATTAATTATATATTTGTTTATTTACATAGATTAATTAAAGGTGAGAGAGAGAGAGAGTCTTTTAAAGCTCTTTTGTTTTTAACTTTGACGTCACAACACATCAACTACAGGTCAATGAAATCTTACCTTTACCTGGTCCACACACACACACACACACGACACACACACACACACACACACACACACACACACTGAGTGAAGATGATAACAAACTTTCCAACTCTGCTTTTGTTGACGAGTTAAAGAGACAGATTAAAATAGGGAGAGTTTAAGGGGGGTTGGAGGGGTTAAGGGGGGTTTAAGGGGGAGTTTAAGGGGAGAGAGTTTTAGGGGGGAGAGAGTTTTAGGGGGGTAAAGGGTTTTAAGGGGGAGCTTGAGGGGGGGGGTGAGTTTTACTTTCCGTTATCTTTATGGCTTCTTCTTTTCTTCCTCTCCTACTCTTCCTCTTCTTCCTTATCCTCCTACTTGTCTTCTCCTTCCTTCACTTCTTCTCTTTCAATGCTATAGTTTAATCTCTCTCTCTCTCTCTCTCTCTCTCTCTCTCTCTCTCTTATACTTGTCTTTTCCCTCCCCTCTTCCTCCCTCCCCACCCCCTCCCCACCCCCCCCCCCCCCTGATAACAGACAGACAAAAGGAATGGATTTCGTTAACAAAGTTTGAATTGTTCTCCACTGAAATAATTCTCTTAGAAAGTTTTACCTTTTAATGAAAATTGGAATGACTCTGTGTGTGTGTGTGTGTGTGTGTGTGGTGTGTGTGTGTGTGTGTGTGTGTGTGTGTGTGTGTGTGTGTGTGTGTGGTGTGTGTGTGTGTGTGTGTGTGTGGTGTGTGTGTGTGTGTGTGTATTTGTGTGTGTGTGTGTGTGTGTTTGGTCGAGCTTTTTTTTGCTCTCGTATTTCATGTTATTATTATTAGTAGTGGTAATAATAATAATAATAATAATAATAATAATAATAATAATAATAATAATAATAAAACTTAATCACACATACAACTAAAAACAAAACAAAGAACAATAAACACCATAAACAACAACAAAAAACAGAAAAACAAATAACAAAAACAAACCACCACTTCACACACTGTTTACACCTCAACAGATATTGACCTCTAATCGCCCATAACTCAGGTAAACAAAGGTAAAAACAGATGAACATTGAACTTAACCAAGATACCAATACCCTGAAGCTCCTTGGCCAATAAGAATCCAGTATGTGGAATATTTCTCAAGTTATTGGCTGGACACGGTGTTATGGAGGTGAGAGCGGAGAGCCAGAGGGGGGGTTTAAGGCTGTGTTGTCATCCTACACGTCAACAAACCACAACCTGTATACCAGTCACCCTAAAGCGACCTCTCAAGACAGCTGGAGGTCAGGTCGAGGCCTCTCAATTCACAACAACAACAATAGAACACGTCACCAACATGTGCTAATCTCCTTCCAAGACAGCTGTGTGTGTGTGTGTTTGTGTGTGTGTGTGTGTGGCGGAGGGATTTACCCATAGGATTAAACCACCAACCGAGGATGAGATTATAGGCGCTAGGATTTCTATAATTACTTAATCAGGAAGCATCAATGATAGGATTTAGCTATAGGATTTAAAGAGTGATGGTAGGATGTGCTATAGAGACGATAGGATTCCCCCATAGGATTAGGAGGATTAGGAGAGGATGTGTAGCTTCCCAGTGACTGATGCTCTAGTGAAGCTCAGACTTATCCTATTGTGCTGGGGGGGGGAGGAAGGGGAGGGGAAGAGGGGGAAGGAAAGGGGGGAGGGGAAGAAGGGGAGTGGGTCAAGAACATAGGGGAAAGAAAGGGCGAATGGAAAGAGGTTAGGTTAGGTTTTACAGCAACTAAGTCTGCTAGTGCCACCACACACACACACACCAGTACCATCGTAAGTACCAGGTGCCATAAATACCTCTGCCCACCTCCTTAATTCCTTCACCTTCCTTCATATAATTAACCCAATCACCTGAGTCAACCACAATAGATTAAAGGAATTAATTACGAATATAATTAACAGGGGTCATGTTTACAGGTGTGTGTGTGTGTGTGTGTGTGTGTGTGTGTGTGTGTGTGTGTGTAAAAAAGCGTCACACAGCCTTTCATCACATCACAACAATAACATCAAAACAGAGAGAGAGAGAGAGAGTGTGTTAATGGACCCACCTGAGACAGCCAATCTGCCCAGGTGACCCACGTATCATTGCTCCTTAATTACTAACACTAATTACACCTGACAATCACCACTTTACAGTTCAGTATACTTAAATAAATGATACATATGTATTTTGAATGTGAAATGAATACATACACACAGACATACATACACACAGACATACATACACACATACAAACAGATATACATACATACATACAGACACAGACAAAACACAAATACATACATACATACATAGACAGACACACACACACATACATACACACAGAGAGAGAGGTCCTTTGACGTGTGTTCAGGAGCTGTCACCTGGTAGTAGTGTTTGGCTATACATATATTACCTGTTATTTACCGACCGACGCTCATGCTAGTTGTCCAATGGTGTCAGTTGTGTCCAATGGCGCCAGTTGTGTCCAATGGTGTCAGTTGTGTTGCTAGCTGTTCAATGGTGCGAGTTGTGTTGCTAGCTGTCCAATGGTGCTAGTGGTGTCTGATGGTACTAGTTGCGTTGGTTGTTGTCCAATGGTGCCAGTGGTGTCCAATGGTACTAGTTGCGTTGGTTGTTGTCCAATGGTGCCAGTTATGTCCAATGGTTCCAAAATACCCAAAGAAACCCGAGTGTTCTCAAAAGTAAAACCCAGTGACTCTTTCTCCCACTAAGGATTTTTTTTTTAGAGAACTGTTTGGTCTCTAGTTCTCTAAAATTGGTTTCAAAATCGTGGGTTTCTAAATGTCTTATTAAACACGCTGATGTTTTCTTCGTGGTTTCTAAATCAGGATCTTAAGTTGGGTTCCGAAAACTTCTTGACACTAGGAGTTTTCTAATAGCCTGTACGAGTTTAAAGACCCTTCTGGCTAGCTTAGTGATATCGGAGTGGTTTCTATGGCTGGGGATTTCTATTTATCTGGTTCTTGGGAAGTAGAAGTTGTTGCTGTTATCAAATTGGTTTCTAGATGTAGTCCAGATTGGTTTTTTTCAGCTGCGTTCTTGGTTTTGTTTTTTAATTCTGGTCTCGGATGGTTTCTATCGGGTCTCTAGTGATTATTAAGGTCTCAAATGGTTTTTAAGAGGTCTCGAGTAGTTCTATCTGGTCTCAAATGGTTTTAAGTGGTCTCTAATGGTCTGTAATTCACAACCACAATATTACCTACTCTTCGTTCCTGATCTACGTTCATGTCTCTTGAATAAACCCGTCCCTGTAGTGAAGATGTTCAATGTTCTTCTTGGGATAATACAACAGGTGTGAATGTTCCTTTTGGGATGTGAGAACACCTTTTAGATTTCTTCAAATCTTAGAACACCTTTTGATAACACTGACCAACATCTGTCACCACCACGAAGGTATAAGACAGGTGACAGGTGAGTGTTAATAACTTTCAATTAGTCACAGCCAACAGGTAGATACAGGTGTTTACAAGTCTTCGTGGCTAACTCAGAGTTGTTGGCGAGGTCCTTGTGGCTGTTGGCGAGTCACTGTAGTCTTGTTGAGTGACTCTGGGTCTTGTAGAGTCACTTTAGGCCTTCATGAGTCACACTGGGTGTTCGTGAGTCAATCTAGATATTAATGAGTCACTTTAGGCCTTCATGAGTGTCTCTGAGTCTTGTTGAGTCACTCTGAGTCTTCGTGAGTCACTTCAGGCCCTGTTGAGTCACTTTAGGCCTTGTCGAGTCACTTCAGGCCCCAGTGACTGACTCTTCAACACCTGATGAAGTGACTATAAGGACCCGGGCGACGGAGCACAGGGCGACGCTGCTGGCGAGTGAGTGAGGCGGGTGGCGAGTGAGTGAGGCGGATGGCGAGTGGCTGCGGGTGGCGGGTGGCTGAGGGTGGCGGGTGGCGCTGGAGCGAGGTCGACCAGCTGACTGAAGAGGTGAGTGAGGGGGAGCTACAGGTGTCTCTCTCTCTCTCTCTCTTTTTCTCTCTTTATCTCTCTCTAACGCAACAGGTGGGCCTTCACGCAGCCACTGGGAGGAGGAGGGGAAGGAAGACGAGGAGGAGTGGAGGTAAAGGTAGAGGAAGGAAAGGGGGAGGATTGGGGAGGAATAAGGGAAGGGAAGGGGAGTGGGAAGGAGGAAAGGGGAGGAGAAAAGGGGAAGTGTTAAGAGGAGGAAGAGGGAAAAGGAGGGAAGGAGGGAAGGAGGGAGGGAGGGAGGGAGGGATGTATTCAAAGGCAAAGGTGTGAAGGGGAGGGGGGGGGAGGGGGGGAGGGGGGGAGGGGGAGGGTTGTTTTCTACCTGACTGGAGGAGAGAAGCAGGGGAGAGGGAGGGGGAGGAAAGGGAAGGAAGGGGAAGGGGGGATGCATGGGAGAACGTCACGCAGGTCCTCTGGTAAAAATATTAAGCCATATGTGTCAATAACATTCGAGGTGAACCCGGTGGTGGTGGTGGTGGTGGTGGTTGTTTTGATAGTGGTAGTGGAGATAGTGGTTGCTAGAGATAGTAGACCCCATTCTACATTAAGTTGGGGTCTAATAGGACTGACTGGATGGGGGGGGGGGGGGGGGGGTTGTGATCATCCTGGCCAAGAAATACAATTATCCTTCATACCATCATCCTATTTTCCTCGTGAATAAAAAAATAAATAAAATAAATAAACAAACAAAATAAAACCAGAAAAAATATAACAAACTTCAACAGAATATTTTTGTTTATAGCGAAAAAAAAAGGTAAACAAAAATAACGATAAATTTCTTCACCAATGAACGCTAGGCATGACGTCATCAGAAGAAAGCCGTTCGTGGTAATCTTATCAACATAAAACCTCCCAATAAACAACACGGTGAGGTAGGCTAATGTTGTTTATGTCAAAATAAGTCTCCAGGATTTTAAAATGGGTGAGGTTAGGTTAGGTCAGGTCAGGTCAGGTCAGGTCAGGTCAGGTTAGGTTAGGTTAGAGAAAAAGAGAGATAGTTTCTCTTGTCATTTATTTTCCCATTTTCTTCTCTTTATAATTCTCTCTCTCTCTCTCTAGCTATCTCCTATTCTCTTCTCTCTCTCTCTCTCTCTCTCTCTCTCTCTCTCTCTCTACGAATCCACCTAAACTCCAACACAATACACTGTCTCTCAGCACCCCCCTCCCCTCCCTTCCCCCCCCCCCCCCCCCCGCTTACTCGCCAGACCAAGAGAATTTTCTTAGAAAGGTCGACGCTAACAGAGGCTCAGGACCCGAGTCACAGCAACCAGTGACCTGATAATGTAAGTGACATCTAGAACTTTCCCTCAGTCCTAGCCCCCCGCCCTCCCTCCAAGAACCTAATTCTCAGTCCCCCCCCCCCTCTCCCTACCTATGTAAAATACTAACTCAAACCCCACTCTCTTGTAGGTCTATAAGAAAAACATATAGGCCTACACTAGGATATTAATTTTATCCCTAAAAGATACAGCCAAGTGGATTGTGACTGGTCCATGTGGATTGGGTTCCTATAAGCCTTACGATTAAACTAAGTAGGAGGTTATTAGTGCTGGGGACCGTGTGTGTGTGTAATCATCAGCTCTCTATAACGACAAGATTTATTTACTCTTAAGATTATACAAAAAAATTTTATGGTATTTCAAACAATCTTAGTCTCCCCCTTCGCAACCCATTTTCTCTGGTACCATTTATAACCCGTTTTCTATGATGTAATTCGTGGTTGTTGTTTTTTTCTCTCATTAAAATAATCTACTATACATTTCCCTTGTAGATGAAATTTAATTAATTACAATACAGTAGTACCCCGATTTACGCGGTCAATTGAACCCACAGTGTACGGCGGAAAGTGAAAACCGCGTAAAGTGAACAACAGAACATATGGGATTAATTCCAATAGAGACTGGCCCGACCCCCAAACTCCACATTTTCAGACACAATACCTACGTTGTAGTAAAAATTACATCTTAATTTTATGATGGTATGTACACACAATTAATAATTAAGAGAAATATCAATATTATTAGTTTTTTTAACACTTATATTAGTAGAAAAGATGGCTGGGCACACGGGGATGGGGGGTTGGTTCCGAGGCAGAGGGCAGATTATTGGCCCTCACCTATCACTTGTATCAATTGTATCACTATCCACCACAGAGGCTTGCAGGGCCTCTTTGTCAAACCCCTCAAAGTCCATATAAGTCCATATCCTCACTATCACTATCACTGACTTAGGCCGGCTGTGGTGGGTGGCGGGTGAAGAACTAGGTAATGTTTTGATGACTGGGCGACCTTGTGCGCACCCTGCCCGCGCCGCTTCCCGTGTATATGAGTAGATGCACCGCGGAAAGTGAAAGTTCGGTTCTGGCGAGGCACAGCGTAAATGAGAAATCGCGGAAAGTGAAACAGCGTAAAGCAGGGTAATACTGTACACGTATTATTAATCTCCTAGAAATGACTTTGAATATGATACTCTCAAAATATGAAAAATAAAATTCGTGCAATGATGAATTCTCACAGCTGACGATGTAAACACACTAAAACACCCACAGAGTCGAAAATCCTCAACCAAATTGTCATGAGACTTTACATTATGGCGTTCACTTAACATTATTTACGGAAGAAAATTAACACAGGGAGTCTTTGTGAGTACGAACCTCAGATTTGTCATTAAGATACGTTGTAAATTTCCTTTGTATTGTCATTCTTATAATTGCTTCGTTAGGGTTCAGTGAGGGGGCGTTTTAAACCCTTTAAGGACGATGGTTTAAACTATTACCCTTTAAGGATGATGTGGTTTACGTTTTAACCCTTTGAGGACGATGGTTTAAGTTATAATCCTCGTAAATCAAATTAGTATCATTGTAAAAGGTTAAGATAAGACTTAATGAAAGGAATCGAAAACTGAGCGAGAGAGAGACTGAACACTCATAAGCAACGACCAATACTCACAATAACAGAGTCCCCCCCCTACCTCGAGCATCTCTAATTCTTCCGTTTTCTATGTCACTTATTCTTCCGTTTTCTCTCTTATTCCTCCGTTTTCTATATTTACTCCTGACTCAATTAAAATCTTTTAATACTCTTACTTTAAACCCTGAATTAATTTACGAATGTTAATCTGGTGTACAGGTGAAGTGGGCTAATTAACCTCTACTTCCAAGGTAATTACAGGTGCTAATTAAAATTGATTTAGAAGATTATTAATACAGTTTGAGGGGTGATAGATTAAGGTAAGATATTTCTATATAAATAATGACCTCGATGGTGTGTGTGTGTGTGTGTGTGTGTGTGTGTGTGTAGGGATGGATATTCTTCAGGTGATAATTTTTTACGTTTCATTTCACTAATTAACGACTCAGGTGTGCTCAGGTGTGCTCTTACATCTCCAGGTAAGAAGGATAGTGATGTTAGGTTAGGTGGTAAAGCTGTTCATTCACCTGTAGACTGAAACCTACAGGTAATTTACATCGGCACACACCTCACCTGTAATTAAGGATGTACAGGTGAGAATGGTCGTTTTATGGCCCCTGAATATTATTAGATACCAAGGTTGAGTTAAAGAAGGGGAGAGAGAGATGGGGGGAGAGAGATGGGAGGAGAAAAAAGGGGGGCAGAGAGAGAGGGAGGAGAAAGAGTTGAGAAGGAAGACATAGAAAGAAAGAAGGCAAACGGAGGAAGAGTGGAGAAGCCAGAGAGAGAGGGGGGGGGGAGACACCTGACTGCGGTGTGTTGGAACGTAACAGGTGAAGAATAATGAGGTACAGGTGTCAGTAATTAACGTTTATCAGCTGTACTATCTATCTATCTATCTATCTATCTATCTGTTTGTCTATCAGTCTGTTTATCGGTTTCTCTATCTTATTTTACCAGTCTTCCTGTCTTCTGTTTGTTTACCCGTCTCTCTGTCTATGTCTGTCTGTCTCTCTCTCTGTCTTTCTGTCGTAGGAACTATTGTTAGTGTAGATCATAGAAGACCATCGATATAATAGACTTTCATCTCTATATTATTCGTTAGAGAGAGAGAGAGAGAGAGAGAGAGAGAGAGAGAGAGATGTATGTGTGTATGTATATAAGACATCAATAACACAAACATAGGCCTAAACAGTCATCACCACATCAACTCAACCACCCCTTACGACATCAACTCATTAACTGACCCTATAAGCATCTCATCACATTAATAACATCAAAAATGACTTATTATTTAAATGTATCATACCATTAATTAGTGAATATTACTCTCTCGTCCATAAGGTAATGAGATTATATAAGGGGGAAGGGGAAGAAGGGGGAGGAAGGGGGGAAGAGGCAGGGGGGGAAGGTGTTTTAAAAAGGCCCCTTCAACCATCCTCTCACACATACCACCATCATCCCCCTCTGAGTAAACATGGTGGGGTCCCTTTTGCTGTGTTCCCTAGCCGTCATCTCTTCCTCCTTCGCCCAGGTATAGTATCATTGCCTTATGTTTACACCTCATTCTGTATAAAGATTAATGATGGAAATTTGTTCTCGTGTGGGTAGTTTTCCCTTGAGGATTTTGGGTCAATTGGTTGGTTTATAATCTATTTGGTTACTTGTTTGTATCGTGAAGTGAGGTTTTGGGGAGTTGTTAGGTCAGCCTGTTGTAGGATTTTGGTCAGGTCAGGTCAATTTTATAACATAAGGTTAGGTTAGGTAAGTGTCATAATATTTAGGTTATGTAAGGTCAAGTTTATTGTGAAATTGAACTTAGCTCAAGGCACCTCGACCTAGACACAGCTCAAACATTCACCAACATCATCACGTGACCTCCTCCTCCTCCTCCTCAGCTCCAGCCAGCGGATGAACTGACCCCAGATCACCAGGAAGCAGGCGACCTGTACCAGCACGACATAATGTTGACCCCCGAGCAGAAGGCCATCCTCCAGGGCCAGGTCAGGGGCCAGGTCAGGGGCCAGGCCAACCTCATCTTTCGCTGGCCAGAGGGCAATGATGGCTACCCCCTCGTCCCCTACCAGTTCATTGGTCAGTTTCTTGTTGGTTTGTGTGTTAACTGTGTCTTAAGTTCTCATAGTACCCTAACCTAACCTAACCAAACCAAACCAAACCTAACCTCACCTAACGAATTTTGAGTGTGAAGTTGTAAATAATCACCCTGACCCTCTCCCGCCTCCCCACTACACCCTAAAACACACAACCAATCACCCTGACCCTTACAGATGGGGTGGACGAGGCGAGCGTCACTGCAGGCATCCAACACTGGGAATCAAAGACGTGTATCAAGTTTGAGCAGCGACAGGGCACCACCGACCCACACATCAAATTCGAGGTGCTCAGTGGGTGTTGGTCTTATATAGGCTACCTGGGATGGCATGCAGACCACGTCAATGGCCAGACTGTGTCCATAGGGTCTGGCTGTTCCTCGGTAAGTCAGGGTGTAAAATAAGGGCATCAAGGTGTAAAATAAGGGCATCAAAGTGTAAAATAAGGGCATTACGGCATAAATTCATAACTTAATCAAACATATCTTCACCACTGTACTGTACTTCTTTATACCAGCTGGGTGTAGTGACTCATGAGATCGGACACGCCATAGGGCTATTCCACATGCAGTCATCGCCCGCCAGAGACGACTTCGTGCTGGTACTCTACGACAACATACTGGACGGGAAATCCTCAAACTTCGATAAACAGACAGTCGAACAGACCAACTACTACGGCGTTCCTTATGACTACACCTCAAACATGCACTACAGTAGTTTTGTAAGTTACTGTACCCTCTGTATTACCTCCGTCAATGTTGGTATATTACACGTTCCTCCTCGGTCAATGTTGGTATATTACACGTTCCTCCTCGGTCAATGTTGGTATATTACACGTTCCTCCTCGGTCAATGTTGGTATATTACACGTTCCTCCTCGGTCAATGTTGGTATATTACACGTTCCTCCTCGGTCAATGTTGGTATATTACACGTTCCTCCTCGGTCAATGTTGGTATATTACACGTTCCTCCTCGGTCAATGTTGGTATATTACACGTTCCTCCTCGGTCAATGTTGGTATATTACACGTTCCTCCTCGGTCAATGTTGGTATATCACACGTTCCTCCTCGGTCAATGTTGATATATCACACGTTCCTCCTCGGTCAATGTTGGTATATTACACGTTCCTCCTCGGTCAATGTTGATATATCACACGTTCCTCCTACTCTCTCTGGTTCATTCCTCAGACATAACATCTCTTAACTTCTCAATACATATAAGACATCCTAATACATCTTTATGCCAAGTAAATATATTTCTCACCCACCTGTAAGACATAGCAGACAGATGTGATGTATACAAGTGGAGTAAGCCACGTTAAGGGTTCCTCCACTCCTGTTATCTCCATTAAGGGTTCCTCCACTCCTGCTATCTCCATTAAGGGTTCCTCCACTCCTGCTATCTCCATTAAGGGTTCCTCCACTCCTGTTATCTCCATTAAGGGTTCCTCCACTCCTGCTATCTCCATTAAGGGTTCCTCCACTCCTGCTATTCATTAAGGGTTCCTCCACTCCTGCTATCCCACTTTCGACGTGTGAAACAGCAACACACGGGGACTAACCTGTAATGGAAATACACTTATAAGCAATGGTTTAACACAATGTAACAATGAGGCATAAATGTAAAGCTGATGACATAAACACCTCAAGAAACTGTCACTCTCTGGTACCATCTACTCGAGGGGTTACGTAGCTAAAGGAAGATTACGACTTTTAACTATTTATTTAGATTTTATTTTGTATTATTTATTTCCTTGGCTGTTATTCTCATATAATTCATAATAAAAGGCAGTCTTTACCAGCTATAACCAATCATATATATCGTTACCCTTCATCAGCCCTCCCAAGCATTTGAAGTTACAGGGTATCAGCCAATCAGTTCTCCCTATCACTTGACGTCATTGTGTAATAGCCAATCAGCCCTTTCCCAGCATTTGGACGTCATCGTGAAA
Organism: Homarus gammarus; assembly: GCA_958450375.1. Lineage (NCBI taxonomy): Eukaryota > Metazoa > Arthropoda > Malacostraca > Decapoda > Nephropidae > Homarus > Homarus gammarus. The sequence continues at coordinate 4,217,215 of CAUDMG010000915.1, forward strand.
TAACCAATCAGCCCCTTCCCATCACTTGACGTCACCCTGCACCAGCCAACCAACGTGTTTGTCGTGGGTGTTACAGGGCTTCAGCAAAAACGGCAAGATGACCATCGCCACCACCGACCCCAACGATCAGGGTCTCATCGGGCAGCGGACAGGCCTCAGTCACAGGGACGCTCTCCTCGTCAACCGCATGTACTCTTGCATCCGTGAGTACATCTTCACCACCACCACTACTACATAACACCAGGATATATTGTCATAGTACTGCTCCAACTAATCTGCATCTATTTTCAGTGCTATTGCAACTAGAGCATTTATTTATTGATATTTCCTTTATAGAAAAATGGCTGAGTAACTGCAGTCTGACAGTGGACCCGTGCCAGAACGATGGCTACCTCGGGCCATCGTGTACGTGTGTGTGTCCACGGGGTACATCTGGCACTCACTGTGACCAAATAACTGGAGGCTACTATGGTAACATCATCTCTCTGTCTTGTTGAGTTTCTCCTGGGACTTTGGCTCTTCCGTTTTCTGTTACTATTGCCTCTACCATTTTCTCTATTTGTTCATCCATTATCTATTAAAAATTTTCTTCTAATATAATCCGTTTCCCCTGACTTGGTTGTGCAGCACGACAGGGTGGTAGTAATGCCCACATTAAAATGGTCTTTTATAGTCCAGTCATCGTTCACACCACAACAGAAGAATCCAACACGATGAACTAAACCTGATTTTACTCTCACGTGGATCGACCTCACTGAGTTCAGTGACAATGTTTATATCCAGTTGGCCTTGTACTGTAGGTCACTGCTTATTGCTGCTTCACTTGTCACCGTCACTGAATAAATAACTTGGTTGACAGTGACCAACTCTCACATTGGTTGAAACTTTGGAGTTAATTTTAATTGTTTGTCTCAACTTTTGTCATCAACGAGGTACAGCACCTGTATTAATGTTGTATCCAGTGACCCTTATGTTAAACCTGCCAGACACTTGAACACTGTCTTGACCTCAGTACTGTGTCACCGTCACAGAGGAGCTCCGAGATGACTGTAGCCAGAACGTCACTGCTGAGGGCATCATTACCTCTCCTAACTACCCCGGAAACTACCCTGCACGTATGTATTGTGGTCACCTGCAGGTCCCCTCTACACACTCCTTGTTATACTGTACACCTGGTGTCACACTACTGTACTGTACTCACAGTTTAACTAACATGGTCGGGTGACTCACGTACAGAAACCTGCGCCACCTGGATCATTGCTCCAGAGTGTAAGGCTCCCACCATCACCTTCACCGCCTTCGACGTGCCCTGTGGTGACAAGTTGATCATCAGCACTGTCGACAGGTACTCTGGTCCCAGGTCAGTACACAAACAAGGTCATATTTTAAGCCATTAAGGAACACTTAGTCCATGTAGACATCCTCTTATATATAACTCAGCAGACATCCTGTAAGATAAGTCACCAAACACCCTCTAAGACAGGAGGTTAAGCAGACACATGAACAGACTCCGTACCGTCAACAGTTACTGCGGCGACCAGATCACTTCAGGACAAACCTTCACCGCCTCTACCAATAATATGGTGTTGCAGTTCTTCGCCGCGTCCACCTCCCATACTGGCTGGTCCGCCAGTCTCACCTTCACTGACATAGTGGACTGTGTCAAGTGAGTATAAGGGAGAAGTGAGTTATTTATTATTATCTTTCAGCTGTGGGGAGGAGGAGGGAGAGGAGGCAGGAGAAGGAGCAGACAGAGGCAGGAAGCAGGAGAACTAGACAGAAACAGGAGGAGGAGGAGGAGACAGTAAGAGGAACAACAGAACACAACAAAGACTTGACACACTACACCAGTGACCAACACCAAGGTATAAAACATTGATACCTTAATTCACTACTGATCAATAGTCTACAGAAGGTGCAGAACAGGATGGCACCTTCACCCAGAGCAGACTAACCTAACCTAACCTCAGTGTTCATGGGAGGTATAATAAGTCGAGGTTTTGGTGATTAACAGAAGACTTCCCAAACACAACAATGGACCAAGACTCACCTCAGCTCCAGCTTAGTTAACATGTGGTTTACCCTGGCTACCTCATCATCCACTCAGAGGACAATAATAAGCCATTGACTTGTGGAATAATAACCCATCAACTTTAAATATATCAAATAAATACAAGTTTAATCTGTCTTTGTCGATTTTCAGATTTTTGGGACAAGAAATATGAATAGAAAGATTTCAATACCATCTACTCACATTTTCTCTATTGATATAGTTTCTGATCTTTGAGGTTTAGAAAGAAATATATTAGAGATTTAATTATCAATATTGTCACCATTTAATAGCCAATATCCTGAGGCTATAGATGACTCTCACTGTCCTTAGTTGAGAGACTTTACTGTCCATCACTGTTTATATACCTGCCTCACCTATGTACATTGTTTATATACCTGCCTCACCTATGTACATTGTTTATATACCTGCCTCATCTATGTACATTGTTTATATACCTGCCTCACCTATGTACATTGTTTATATACCTGCCTCATCTGTGTACATTGTTTATATACCTGCCTCATCTATGTACATTGTTTATATACCTGCCTCACCTATGTACATTGTTTATATACCTGTTTTAAATTCAGTCTTTTTCCTCATTTTATAGTGAAAAGAATGAAACAACCACCACTACAGCTACCACTACTATCCCTACAACAACTACCACTAACCCTACAACAACTACCACTACCACTAACCCTACAACAACTACCACTACCACTAACCCTACAACAACTACTACCACCACTAACCCTACAACAACTACTACCACCACTAACCCTTCAACAAGTACTACCACCACTATCCCTACAACAACTACTACCACCACTATCCGTACAACAACTACTACTACCACTAACCCTACAACAACTACTACCACCACTAACCCTACAACAACTACTACCACCACTAACCCTACAACAACTACTACCACCACTAACCCTACAACAACTACTACCACTACCACAATCCCTACAACAACTACTACCACCACTATCCCTACAACACCTACTACTACCACAATCCCTACAACAACTACTACCACCGCTATCCCTACAACAACTATCACCACCACTATCCCTACAACAACTACTACTACCACAATCCCTACAACAACTACTACCACCACTAACCCTACAACAACTACTAACCCTACAACAACTACTACCACCACTATCCCTACAACAACTACCACTACCACAATCCCTACAACAACTACTACCACCACTATCCCTACAACAACTACTACTACCACTAACCCTACAACAACTACTACCACCGCTATCCCTACAACAACTATCACCACCACTATCCCTACAACAACTACTACTACCACAATCCCTACAACAACTACTACCACCACTAACCCTACAACAACTACTAACCCTACAACAACTACTACCACCACTATCCCTACAACAACTACTACTACCACAATCCCTACAACAACTACTACCACCACTAACCCTACAACAACTACTAACCCTACAACAACTACTACTACCACTAACCCTACAACAACTACTACTACCACTAACCCTACAACAACTACTATCACCACTAACCCTGCAACAACTACTACTACCACTATCCCTACAACAACTACTACTACCACTATCCCTACAACAACTACTACTACCACTATCCCTACAACAACTATCACCACCACTATCCCTACAACAACTACTACCACCGCTATCCCTACAACAACTACTACCACCACTAACCCTACAACAACTACTACCACCACTAACCCTGCAACAACTACTACCACCACTAACCCTACAGCAACTACTACCACCACTAACCCTACAACAACTACTACCACCACTAACCCTACAACAACTACTACCACCACTAACCCTACAACAACTACTACCACCACTAACCCTACAACAACTACTACCATCATTGTCCCTACAACAACTACCACTACCACTATCCCTACAATAACTTCTACTACCACTACCACTATCCCTACAACAACTACTACTTCCACTACCACTATCCCTACAACAACTACTACTTCCACTACCACTATCCCTACAACAACTACCACTACCACTATCCCTACAACAACTTCTACTACCACTACCACTATCCCTACAACAACTTCTACTACCACTACCACTATCCCTACAACAACTATCACCACTACTATCCCTATAACAACTACTACCACCACTAACCCTACAACAACTACTACTACCACTATCCCTACAACAACTACTACTACCACTATCCCTACAACAACTATCACCACCACTAACCCTACAACAACTACTACCACCACTAACCCTACAACAACTACTACCACCACTAACCCTACAACAACTACTACCATCATTGTCCCTACAACAACTACCACTACCACTATCCCAACAACAACTACCACTACCACTATCCCTACAACAACTACCACTACCACTATCCCTACAACAACTTCTACTACCACTACCACTATCCCTACAACAACTACTACCACCGCTATCCCTACAACAACTACCACTACCACTAACCCTACAACAACTATCACCACCACTATCCCTACAACAACTACTACCACCACTAACCCTACAACAACTATCACCACTACTATCCCTACAACAACTACCACTACCACTATCCCTACAACAACTACTACTACCACTATCCCTACAACAACTACTACTACCACTATCCCTACAACAACTACCACTACCACTATCCCTACAACTACTACTACCACTATCCCTACAACAACTACTACTACCACTATCCCTACAACAACTACTACTTCCACTACCACTATCCCTACAACAACTACTACTACCACTATTCCTACAACAACTACCACTATCCCTACAACAACTACCACTATCCCTACAACAACTTCTACTACCACTACCACTATCCCTACAACAACTACTACTACCACTATCCTTGTTACAACTACCACTACCACTATTCCTACAACAACTACCACTACCACAACTACTACTACCACTATCCCTACAACAACTACCACTACCCCTACAACAACTACTACTACCACTATCCCTACAACAACTACTACTACCACTATCCCTACAACAACAACTACCACTACCACTATCCCTACAACAACAACAACTACCACTACCACTATCCCTACATCTACTACCACTACCCCTACAACAACAACAACAACTACCACTATCCCTACAACAACTACTACCACCACTATCCCCACAACAACCACTACTACCACTATCCCTACAACATCTACTACCACTACCACTAACCCTACAACTACCACTAACCCGACCACTACCACTGCAACAGCTACTACCACAACAACCAATACTACCACTACAACATCTACTACCACGACAACCACTACCACCACTACAACAGCTACCACCACTACCACCCCCACCGGTCCTCAGTGTAAAGTAGAGAGGATTGGTTCAAACTACCGCTGGACCTCACCTGACTTTGATCTGGGCCTTCCATACCCACCTGACTTTACCTGTAGCATCTCCGACACCCAGGTAAGCTACCCACACCCAGGTAAGCCACCCACACCCAGGTAAGCCACCCACACCTGTAGTTTCAGTAACCCCATCCTCACCTTCTCATTCCTATGCATCTCCATTATTTATCCTTACCCTCAATATATCTCATACATAGAGGAACTCACTCACCAAACGAGACATATTTTATCCTGTAGGCGTCACCGAAGAAGACCCTCTACGTCCTGACCAGCGTTGAGCTACAGAAGAAATATAAAGGGAGATGTTTGGACAAGGTGGCGTTCACTCTCCCTTACGGCAGATCTATAAAGTAAGGCGTTGAGAAGCTGTTGTTCTTATCTTTCCTCCCCTGACAAATTCCTTCCTGGTTACTGTATGTTAAATGTTTTATGAGGAACTGCCTGTAGAAGGATGACTCACTCACTCTTAAGGAGTTAAATTTAGGGTGTAAGATATTGTGTCATGAGAATTTTTTAAAGTGTTGAATGTTTACAAGTGTTTAAGGTCTCGTGATACTGATTTTTAGGTTTGTCAATACACTTTAAAAATCTTCGTTAAACACACACACACACACACACAGTTTTAAAAATAATAATATCCCATCTATGAAACCATGATATAACTCTCTATCATAATAACATCACTAATAACAAACATCATTTTAACCCCTGATATGACCCCTTAACATGATAATAATATGACCCCTTAACATGATACCATAGACTGTGTAAGAAGAAGAAGAAGAAGACCACCTACCTGTTACCCAATGCTAACTTCCATGCAACGTTTGAGTCTGATTCCCTACGTAACTACCCAGGCTTTGACATCACTGTACAACATGTCCCTAGCAGTTGCCATTTAACCATTGACCTGAGCTCTGGTGGATCAACTTCTGGGTACATATACACACCTAATTTTCCCAGAATGCACCCGAAGAATACCCAGTGTGAATGGTGGATTAAGGTAATGTTTCACTTAGTGTTTCTGTATCCTGTTCACCTCGCGTCACTAGACATATATATGATAATGTATTCAAAATCTGCCTCGTTTTAAGTCATAATAATTCATAGGTTTTTGAAGTAATGTTTAGATTATGTAACAGAGGTTCATTCTATCGTATATAAATTTTTAGTCACGAACTCAAAAGCTATAAGTAAATAGATTTCTAGTGAATAATTGAACACAGTTTTGGCTCCTAATCCGTGTTTCTCGCTTTTGCCACGAGTATCACCTTTTAGTGCAATAGTACAGTTTATCACTCCAACTAGAATACATAAACACAACAAAATAGTCCACGTTCTGTATTTTGTATTCCTTGTACTGTATCCTGATCCAGTTTCCTCTCTCTCTGCAGGCTCCCTCAGGCAAAAGAATAGTAATTAACATCCAGAAAATCAGGATCAAAAGTTCTCCAGGCTGCAGAAAGGCATACGTGGTGGTCGACAAGTCAGGCACGGCTCAGTACCAGCCAGCCACCAGCATCATCCTCTGCGGCAAAGTCAGAGGCGCTGGTTTTGCCTCCACCAGCGACACTCTCAACGTTGTGTTCGATGGCGGGAAGAGAGCGTCCAAAGGCATGAAGGGCTACTATAGGGTTATAAATTAATGCTTTACGACCAAATATTCCCGGTGGTGAGAAGAGCAGATGTTTAGTTCACAATATAATGATGAAGAGAACCAGACCAGTGAGGAATATTGCTGCCCACGTCATCACTCCTTCAGGGGGGAGGAGGAGGGAGGTCTCTTCTGGTGTTTACTGACGCCCTAACAACAACTCAACCAAGATCACTGTTTATGATTATTGAAGCAAGATGAGAGAGAAATACCACACTTGTTGTTGATGCTATGAAAACTGTGCTACCAAGTTGAGACATATTGATTAGGAATTTATTTAAGAAATTTATATTTATCCTACATCAAATTTGTTTATATTTAACTGAATTTAAGTGTAAGTAAAAAAAAAAGCTGCAAGATTGGATTTCATTTCTTTTTTGTTCCCTTGCAAAATGTTCTTATATAGCCCTAACCCTACACAAGGCTCAGTCTTAGTTTTAAACCCTTACCCTCGACCCTAACCATTACCCTAACCCTAACCCTCTAGCCCTAGCCCTGACCCTGGAGGCCAACATCAACACTCAATAAATACTTAATAAATCACTCAAGTCATTGGTTCTGCATGACTAAATGACTGGAAAGTAACTGACTGATAACTTGAGAAATGAATGACTAAATATATAACTAACTGGACATACAACTAACAATAACTGACAGAAACTTCCATTTAATCTTACAAGTGATGAATTCCGAATAACAAAAGACAATCAAGAGAGGAACCAACACACCCCTGACCGATGCTTCAATAACTTACACCAACTCAACAAACAGTGTCTATCCTTACCCTACCACATCCACACTACTATTACAATGTATCTATTCCTATTAAAGCAAAGACAAGGTTAAATCATGAGTAGAATTCATTTCCTATTTGTACTGTCGACTCTTTATGATAACAGGATAAGTTATCATGGTTGTGGGCGTCTGGTTGGATATCCTGGTGTGTTATCTTTTTAGTATGTTATCTGTGTGTGTATAGATATAGAGACATAGAGAAGGAATATAATATCACTCAAATTTACATTGATTCATGATGTATATATACACTAAACAGTACAGTTATATACCACAGTACCTAGACAGAGAGAGCATAATGTATACAAGTGATCGCGGGCCCTTCGTGCCCGGTGAAAGTTTGAACGCTCGTGCTTGGCTAGCGCGAATGAGGGTGCGCCAAGTCCGTAGAATGGCATCGTTTTCCATCATAAATAAAATGGTTAATTAATGCCTTCCTAAAGAAACCATCGACATGGGACCAGGTTTGTTCCACTCTACGATTTTTTTGCAATTTTTCCACCAAGTTTGATGAAAAACAATTGTGCCGTTTCAGCTGCCCAGAACAGACACACACACATGGCTATTCCTATAGTATACAGTATTAGATACTATACACACGGGTATAAAAACAATAAACAACAAATCAACTCAAACAAGGACAATCTAAGTACACACAGGTCTAAAAACAATAAAAATGAATCAACTCAAAGACAGTGACTCAAAGGTGAAAATTTACTCATAATACAAATTGTTACAGGTATATAAATTAATCATTGGGTTATGTATTAGATATAGTTTATGTAGTAAGTTAAATTCGTTACGTATTTATATGTATTTTGATTAGAGTGTATCAGATGTCAGTTCTATATTAATGGATGCATATTTTTAAGTTATTTATTTTTCCAGTTAGTTATTTTTACAGTTAGTTACCCAGTCAGTCAGTCACCCAGTCATTCAGTCACTTCTCTAGTCACCCATCCACCCCGTCACCCAGTCAGTTGCTCGGCCATTCTTCTGTTTAAATCTTAATAGGCTCATTTCCTCAAGCGCCAACACCCAACTTAGAAGGGAAAAACAAATTAAATCCAATCTTGTAGCTAATTTTTTTTACTTACACTTAAATTCAGTTAAATATAAACAAATTTGATGTAGGATAAATATAAATTTCTTAAATAAATTCCTAATCAATATGTCTCAACTTGGTAGCACAGTTTTCATAGCACCAACAACAAGTGTGGTATTTCTCTCTCATCTTGCTTCAATAATCATAAACAGTGATCTTGGTTGAGTCGTTGTTAGGGCGTCAGTAAACACCAGAAGAGACCTCCCTCCTCCTCCCCCCTGAAGGAGTGATGACGTGGGCAGCAATATTCCTCACTGGTCTGGTTCTCTTCATCATTATATTGTGAACTAAACATCTGCTCTTCTCACCACCGGGAATATTTGGTCGTAAAGCATTAATTTATAACCCTATAGTAGCCCTTCATGCCTTTGGACGCTCTCTTCCCGCCATCGAACACAACGTTGAGAGTGTCGCTGGTGGAGGCAAAACCAGCGCCTCTGACTTTGCCGCAGAGGATGATGCTGGTGGCTGGCTGGTACTGAGCCGTGCCTGACTTGTCGACCACCACGTATGCCTTTCTGCAGCCTGGAGAACTTTTGATCCTGATTCTCCTGAAGGTCAGTTGTATTCTTTTACCTGAAGGAGCCTGATGGAGGGGAAACTGGATCAAGGTACTGTATAACTGGGAACACAAAGCACAGACTGTGAACCTTGTGTTGTGTTTATGCATTGCAGGTGGGATCCAAAACAAAACCTGTAAGACATCTATCACAGACTACTACAAGGAGATCGACAGACACAGTGAGGTATCCAACACTCTTTAATACATCAGTAGAGCTCTATGGTGTTATAAGATCTACTATATACTGCAAAATCCACTGATAATATAATATAAAAGAGGCAAATTCTAAATACATTCTCATATACAGTGTGTGGTGGTGATACGAGGTGGAGAAAACACAAACACAGAGCGATATGTTACCTTAATCCACCATTCACACTGGGTGTTCTTCGGATGCCGTCTGGGGAAATTGGGTGTTGTTATGAAGCCGGAAGTCACCCCATCGGAAGTCAGGTCAATGGTCTTGTGGCAGATGGTCGGGATGTGTCGTATGGTGATGTCGAAGCCCCTGTGGTTACGTCGGTAGTTGGACTCAAACACTGCTAGAAAGTTTGCATTGGGTAACTTGAACACAGTCTTCGTCTTCCTGCACACCCTATAATGATGTTACCATGTTAAGAGACCATATAAGAATAACATAAGAAGTACAATATAGTTTTTAAAATATGTGTGTGTGTGTGTGTGTAACGAAGATGTCCATAGTGTGTCTGTGGGCATAAGAATCAGCATCATAAAAACTTAAACATACAAAAAAAATCAAAGGTTCCAAATTGGCACGATAAGATTTTTTAGACCCACACACAGACCCACACACACACACAGACACACCTCTAAACCCTGGCATGAAACCATTAACCTATATCACCCTCCTACAGGCAGGTCCTCTAAACCAGCCAAACTTTTAACACAACCAAGTATGAATTATCAGACAAGGATACTAACAAGACAACCGCTCGTCGTCTTACTTTATAGATCTGCCGTAGGGGAGAGCGAACGACACCCTGTCCACGCATCTCTTCCAGTAGTTCTTCTGTAGTATGAGGCTGGTGAGGATGTAGAGGGTCTTCTTCGGTGACGCCTGCAGGATAAAATGTTTGGTGAGTGATTTCCTTGTTGTAAGGGAGATATTGAGGGGAAAAAGAGAGAGAGAGAGAGAGAGAGAGAGAGAGAGAGAGAGAGAGAGAGAGAGAGAGAGATAAATGAATTAGAAAGGATAAAATATGACAAACCAGATAATAAACAGAGGAGAGAGAGAGGTGAATCGCTGCAGGTGTGGGTGGCTTAATGAGGTGTGGATGGCTTAATGAAACTACAGGTATGGGTGGCTTACAGGTGTGGGTGGCTTACCAGGGTGTCAGAGATGCTACAGGAACAGTTCGAAGGGTATGGACGCCCCAGATCAAAGCCAGGTGACGTCCAGCGGTAGTCTGAACCAATCCTCTCAACTTTACACGGACAGGCTAATGGAGTGGTGCTGGTAGTGGTGGAGGGGGCAGGAGTGGTGGAGGGGGCAGGAGTGGTAGAAGGGGCAGGAGTGGTGGTGGGGGCAGGAGTGGTGGTGGGAGCAGGAGTGGTGGAAGGGGCAGGAGTGGTGGAAGGGGCAGGAGTGGTGGTGGGGGCAGGAGTGGTGGTGGGGGCAGGAGTGGTGCTGGGGGCAGGAGTGGTGCTGGTAGTGGTGGAGGAGGCAGGAGTGGTGGAGGGGGCTGGAGTGGTGCTGGTAGTGGTGGAGGGGGCAGGAGTGGTGGTGGGGGCAGGAGTGGTGGAGGGGGCAGGAGTGGTGCTGGTAGTGGTGGAGGGGGCAGGAGTGGTGGAGGGGGCAGGAGTGGTGGTGGGGGCAGGTGTGGTGGTGGGGGCAGGAGTGGTGCTGGTAGTCGTGGTGGGGGCAGGAGTGGTGGTGGGGGCAGGAGTGGTGGTGGGGGCAGGAGTGGTGGAGGGGGCAGGAGTGGTGGAGGGGGCAGGAGTGGTGGAAGGGGCAGGAGTGGTGGAGGGGGCAGGAGTGGTGGAGGGGGCAGGAGTGGTGGTGGGGGCAGGAGTAGTGGTGGAGGCAGGAGTGGTGGTGGGAGCAGGAGTGGTGGAAGGAGCAGGAGTGGTGGAAGGGGCAGGAGTGGTGGAGGGGGCAGGAGTGGTGGTGGGGGCAGGAGTGGTGCTGGTAGTGGTGGTGGGGGCAGGAGTGGTGGTGGGGGCAGGAGTGGTGGTGGGGGCAGGAGTGGTGGAGGGGGCAGGAGTGGTGGAAGGGGCAGGAGTGGTGGAAGAGGCAGGAGTGGTGGAGGGGGCAGGAGTGGTGGAGGGGGCAGGAGTGGTGGAGGGGGCAGGAGTGGTAGAAGGGGCAGGAGTGGTGGTGGGGGCAGGAGTAGTGGTGGAGGCAGGAGTGGTGGTGGGAGCAGGAGTGGTGGAAGGAGCAGGAGTGGTGGAAGGGGCAGGAGTGGTGGAGGGGGCAGGAGTGGTGGTGGGGGCAGGAGTGGTGCTGGTAGTGGTGGAGGGGGCAGGAGTGGTGGAGGGGGCAGGAGTGGTGGAGGGGGCTGGAGTGGTGCTGGTAGTGGTGGAGGGGGCAGGAGTGGTGGTGGGGGCAGGAGTGGTGGAGGGGGCAGGAGTGGTGGTGGGGGCAGGAGTGGTGGAGGGGGCAGGAGTGGTGGTGGGGGCAGGCGTGGTGGTGGGGGCAGGCGTGGTGGTGGGGGCAGGAGTGGTGCTGGTAGTGGTGGAGGGGGCAGGAGTGGTGGAGGGGGCAGGAGTGGTGGAGGGGGCAGGAGTGGTGGAAGGGGCAGGAGTGGTGGAAGGGGCAGGAGTGGTGGAGGGGGCAGGAGTGGTGGAAGGGGCAGGAGTGGTGGTGGGGGCAGGAGTGGTGGTGGGGGCAGGAGTGGTGGAAGGGGCAGGAGTGGTGGTGGGGGCAGGAGTGGTGGTGGGGGCAGGAGTGGTGCTGGGGGCAGGAGTGGTGCTGGGGGCAGGAGTGGTACTGGTGGAGGGGGCAGGAGTGGTGGAGAGGGCAGGAGTGGTGGAAGGGACAGGAGTGGTGGAGGGGGCAGGAGTGGTGGAAGGAGGAGGAGTGGTGGGAGGGGTGGTGGTGGGGGGAGGAAGAGTAATATTTGTTGTTGTTAGGGTAGTGGTAGTAGTAGTGGTTGTAGGGATGGTGGTGGTGGTAGTGGTGGTAGTAGTAGTAGTTGTAGGGGTGGTGGTGGTAGACGTAGTAGTTGTAGGGGTGGTGATAGTTGTAGTAGTAGTTGTAGGGGTGGTGGTCCAGGTGGTAGTAGTTGTTGTAGTAATTGGTAGCAGTGGTAATTGTGGTGGTGGAAAAAATATAATTAATAGAGGAATTAATCTTTGAAATTAAATATCTCAGTAATTGTATAGTCCGGAATAAAATAGTCATATGAGTTGACATAGATTCAGCACATGCATGTATACAATGTACATAGATGAGGCAGGTATATAAACAATGTACATAGGTGAGGCAGGTATATAAACAGTGATGGACAGTAAAGTCTCTCAACTAAGGACAGTGAGCGTCATCTATAGCCTCAGGATATTGGCTATAAAATGGTGACAATATTGATAATTAAATCTCTAATATATTTCTTTCTAAACCTCAAAGATCAGAAACTATATCAGAGTAAATGTGAGTAGATGGTATTGAAATCTTTCTATTCATATTTCTTGTCCCAAAAATCTGAAAATCGACAAAGACAGATTAAACTTGTATTTATTTGATATATTTAAAGTTGATGGGTTATTATTCCACAAGTCAATGGCTTATTATTGTCCTCTGAGTGGATGATGAGGTAGCCAGGGTAAACCACATGTTAACTAAGCTGGAGCTGAGGTGAGTCTTGGTCCATTGTTGTGTTTGGGAAGTCTTCTGTTAATCACCAAAACCTCGACTTATTATACCTCCCATGAACACTGAGGTTAGGTTAGGTTAGTCTGCTCTGGGTGAAGGTGCCATCCTGTTCTGCACCTTCTGTAGACTATTGATCAGTAGTGAATTAAGGTATCAATGTTTTATACCTTGGTGTTGGTCACTGGTGTAGTGTGTCAAGTCTTTGTTGTGTTCTGTTGTTCCTCTTACTGTCTCCTCCTCCTCCTCCTGTTTCTGTCTAGTTCTCCTGCTTCCTGCCTCTGTCTGCTCCTTCTCCTGCCTCCTCTCCCTCCTCCTCCCCACAGCTGAAAGATAATAATAAATAACTCACTTCTCCCTTATACTCACTTGACACAGTCCACTATGTCAGTGAAGGTGAGATTGGCGGACCATCCAGTATGGGAGGTGGACGCGGCGAAGAACTGCAACACCATATTATTGGTAGAGGCGGTGAAGGTTTGTCCTGAAGTGATCTGGTCGCCGCAGTAACTGTTGACGGTACGGAGTCTGTTCATGTGTCTGCTTAACCTCCTGTCTTAGAGGGTGTTTGGTGACTTATCTTACAGGATGTCTGCTGAGTTATATATAAGAGGATGTCTACATGGACTAAGTGTTCCTTAATGGCTTAAAATATGACCTTGTTTGTGCACTGACCTGGGACCAGAGTACCTGTCGACAGTGCTGATGATCAACTTGTCACCACAGGGCACGTCGAAGGCGGTAAAGGTGATGGTGGGAGCCTTACACTCTGGAGCAATGATCCAGGTGGCGCAGGTTTCTGTACGTGAGTCACCCGACCATGTTCGTTAAACTGTGAGTACAGTACAGTAGTGTGACACCAGGTGTACAGTATAACAAGGAGTGTGTAGAGGGGACCTGCAGGTGACCACAATACATACGTGCAGGGTAGTTTCCGGGGTAGTTAGGAGAGGTAATGGTGCCCTCAGCAGTGACGTTCTGGCTACAGTCATCTCGGAGCTCCTCTGTGACGGTGACACAGTACTGAGGTCAAGACAGTGTTCAAGTGTCTGGCAGGTTTAACATAAGGGTCACTGGATACAACATTAATACAGGTGCTGTACCTCGTTGATGACAAAAGTTGAGACAAACAATTAAAATTAACTCCAAAGTTTCAACCAATGTGAGAGTTGGTCACTGTCAACCAAGTTATTTATTCAGTGACAGTGACAAGTGAAGCAGCAATAAGCAGTGACCTACAGTACAAGGCCAACTGGATATAAACATTGTCACTGAACTCAGTGAGGTCGATCCACGTGAGAGTAAAATCAGGTTTAGTTCATCGTGTTGGATTCTTCTGTTGTGGTGTGAACGATGACTGGACTATAAAAGACCATTTTAATGTGGGCATTACTACCACCCTGTCGTGCTGCACAACCAAGTCAGGGGAAACGGATTAAATTAGAAGAAAATTTTTAATAGATAATGGATGAACAAATAGAGAAAACGCTAGAGGCAATAGTAACAGAAAATGGAAGAGCCAAAGTCCCAGGGGAAACTCAACAAGACAGAGAGATGATGTTACCATAGTAGCCTCCAGTTATTTGGTCACAGTGAGTGCCAGATGTACCCCGTGGACACACACACGTACACGATGGCCCGAGGTAGCCATCGTTCTGGCACGGGTCCACTGTCAGACTGCAGTTACTCAACCATTTTTCTATAAAGGAAAATTATTTAAATAAATAAATGCCCTAGTTGTAATAGCACTGAAAATAGATGCAGATTAGTTGGAGCATCAATGTGATAACAGAGACTGACAAATAAACAAACAAGTACACTAGTATGAGGGTGTTGTGGTATCATGGTAGTATCATTGAGGTGTAACAATAGTAGTGGTGGTGGTGGTGGAGCAGAAGATGTACTCACGGATGCAGGAGTACATGCGGTTGACGAGGAGAGCGTCCCTGTGACTGAGGCCTATCCACTTCCTGAGGAGGCACTGGTAGTAGGGGTTGATGGTGGCGACGGTCATCCTGCCATTCTTGCTAAAGGCCTCCAACACCCACGTCAAACACGTAAGGGGAATAGAGTAAAGTCTTAAGGCGTTGGGTTCCTGAGTAATGTGTTGGAGTTGATTGGCTGGTACAGGGTGACGTCAAGTGCCAGGGAGGGCTGGTTGGCTGATACACGTGTTATCAAGTGATGAGGAGAGCTGATTGGCTGATACATGGTGTTATCAAGTGCTGGGGAGAGCTGATTGGCTGACACACAGTGATATCAATTACTGGAGAAGAGCTGGTGCAGGGTGACAATATGTAGCGTCTATTCTTCGGCTACATACAGTATTCATGTAATGGAGTATAAGTGGTGAACAGTTCCTTTAGTTATGAGACGTGAGATCGTGAGATGAAAAACCTAAAAAACAAGTCAGCACAGAAGTAAACAAGTCTGCTATAAGTACAAAAAATACATTCATCAACATTTTACTGACTCAAGGTAATACAGAGGGTACAGTAACTTACAAAACTACTGTAGTGCATGTTTGAGGTGTAGTCATAAGGAACGCCGTGGTAGTTGGTCTGTTGGACTGTCTTTTTATCGAAGTTTGGGGATTTCCCGTCCAGTATGTTGTCGTAGAGTACCAACACGAAGTCGTCCCTGGCGGGCGATGACTGCATGTGGAACAGCCCTATGGCGTGTCCGATCTCATGAGTCACTACACCCAGCTGGTATAAGAAGTACATATTAGTTAACTGGTGTTGGTGTGTTCTATCTCATAAACTACTACACCCATCTGGTATAAGAAGTCAATAACACCGGGTATTATTTTTCTAAACTAACAGACACTTGCCAGTAGTAAACACGGCTACCAGTCACTGCGTCTCCTTGTATTTAAGCTGATATGCATGAGAGTTACGCCACCAACCACTACCTTCGTCATGTCTTTCCATACAGTATTGTGAATGAACTCAATTGCTGACACTACCCAAGGGATTGATTCGTCATACTCAAGGATTTAAATCATCATACTCAAGGGGTTAAATCATCATACTCAAGGGGTTAAATCATCATACTCAAGGATTTAAATTATTATATTTGAGGGGTTACTGGATTAAATCATTCTAATTTCCAGGTGTTAAAGATTACTGTAAAAAAAGTATATTTGACTAATTTATGAATTTACACCCTGAATTAGTTAATTTCAACCTGACACCATTACTTTACACCCTGACTTCCATTCACCCTGACTTACCGAAGAACAGCCAGACCCTATGGACACAGTCTGGCCATTGACGTGGTCTGCATCCCATCCCAGGTAGCCTATATAAGACCAACACCCACTGAGCACCTCGAATTTGATGTGTGGGCCGGTGGTGCCCTGTCGCTGCTCAAACTTGATACACGTCTTTGATTCCCAGTGTTGGATGCCTGCAGTGACGCTCGCCTCGTCCACCCCCTCTGTAAGGGTCAGGGTGATTGGTTGTGTGTTTTAGGGTGTAGTGGGGAGGCGGGAGAGGGTCAGGGTGATTGGTTGTGTGTTTTAGGGTGTAGTGGGGAGGCGGGAGAGGGTCAGGGTGATTATTTACAACTTCACACTCAAAATTCGTTAGGTTAGGTTAGGTTTGGTTTGGTTAGGTTAGGTTAGGTTAGGGTACTATGAGAACTTAAGACACAGTTAACACACAAACCAACAAGAAACTGACCAATAAACTGGTAGGGGACGAGGGGGTAGCCATCATTGCCCTCTGGCCAGCGATAGATGAGGCTGGCCTGGCCCCTGACCTGGCCCTGGAGAATGGCCTTCTGTCGGGGGGTCAACATTATGTCGTCCTGGTACAGTTCGCCCGCCTCCTGGTGATCTGGGGTCAGTTCATCTGCTGGCTGGAGCTGAGGAGGAGGAGGAGGAGGTCACGTGATGATGTTAAAATCCTAATCCTCTTACTCACAAGACCCTCAAGTAGATGAGACCAGCTGTTGACACATGTTCGAGGGAATTCTGTCATCAGATATCCATATTGATAATTAATCGATACACAAAATAATGAGACAAAGATGAGGTTAATGGCTATAAGACACTCACTTGGGCAGAGGCACAGGAGGAGGAGGAGGAGCTGAGAACCAACGAACACAGCAGGAGAAGACCCACCATGTTGGCTCAGAGGAGAGTGATGGTGCGTATGTGTGAGTGAGGCAGTGTAGTGACATATAGAGCTTTCCCAAAAAATACATACACACAACACGACAGATTTTTATAGAGATCATTCAAACGCTTATATCACAATACCAACATAGACCTTACTTTTTTTATGTACAAGGTCACCCAAAAGTGTAGATAAACTTAGATGTTGTAATCGTGTCAAAGTATTCACACAATCTCTATGAAAACCTGAACATAATTTTTCTGAGACACTCTGTATTCAACCTTCAACACCTGTCACCTTCCGCCCACATAAAATTCAACACCTGTAACCCATTCTCCTGCATAAAAATTCCTTACCATCACGTAAATGAGTAATGTTTATTAATTAATGTCCTAATCTATTTAAATGCAGGGGGTCTAGTAGGAGGAGTGTGCTTCGGTATGGAGTGTGTGTGTGTGTTGGTGGGGTGTGTGTGTGTGTGTGTTGGTGGGGTGTGTGTGTGTGTGGGTGTGGGTGTGTAGGAAGGAGGGAGGAGCAACTATTGATTCCATATACGATGAGTCAATGATGAGTCGATGAATATGTGATAGAATGAATATGATGACGAGCCTTAAGCAAAATGTCGGAAGTCTGGCATGGTTTCCGTTGATGAGAACTGCTCCAAGGTGGTTGTTGGTCAGCGATGATCTAATTGTTGATTCGTTAAGTTCCACCACAGGAAAATATTTAATCTCAAAATGGTTCAAAGTTAAATTTTTTGAGCACTGCTACACTTTATCTGCATATTAAGTACACGGCTCCTGGTTTCATAATGGTATACTGTATATTTAATTTTTGTGAGATATTGCAGTCCCTGAATACGTACTGTTATAATACCGAGTACAAAACACTTGAGTAATCCTTAATGTTAAAGTTTCATTTGACTTCAATATTACACCACAGACAGACATTAAATACAAGACAGTGGCTCCTGTATTACTATTAATTAATTATGTTATCATCATTTCATACGTCACTTCTTGTTCAACAGGAAATGTTTCAACCTAAACAAGTGGGAAGGTTAGTTATGTTTCCCTGATATAATAATGAAGGAATAATGGATGACAAAATGTTGCCTACAACTGACTGGTCACAATACTGATGCACTGTACATCACAACTCTACAATAATTATTTTAAATATATATACAGTATTAATACAACTTAGATAATAACACTGAGTCAGTCATAGTTGAGAAGAGGAACCACTTGAGCAGGTGTTGCTGGATGTCTACACAGTGGGCACTGTTGACTTGTCTGAAGACATTCCTGAATACACTGCCAGCAGAACAAGTGACCGCAAGGAGTAACACAAGAATACTTGCGCTCATCAAGGCCACATTAGTGATAGTTATCCTCCTATTAACCTCTAGGTCAGGTACTAAAATGGGTCTACATAGTTCCCTTTATAATGAACTTCATTTACTTCCTGTGGGAGAATAAAGAGTTAAGGGAAGGAACTCATATGATGTTGTTAACTCCACCAAACAGAGTACAGTGTTATAGTTATGTTTAAAGAAGTGATAGCAGGTCTGACAGTATTATTACAGGTGTACAGTATTACCCAACACTTTCAGTTCTGTCTTTCTCCCATAACCTTATATAACATCTAACTTAACTTCCCATAAACCTTTATAAACTTATTTCCTTATCATTACAATATTATTTAAATGAATTAGCATAAACCTTTAAGTAATATATAACAAGTCATAATAACATAACTAACTGGCAGACGGCTGTGTGTTCTCTCGTGGAGGTTTAACAAACAGGTGAGTATGAACGGCATACCTATCCTGTTAACTTCTAATAAATTATACAATACTCTAATAACAAATATAATACATCATAATTAAATTACACTCATCAGCAAACCTTTGTACTGTACAACGTCTCAGATACAACTCTTCAGATAATGGAGAAAGAACATACTAAGAAATGCAAGGAAAAATGAATAGAAATATAGATGACATAATCACTCCCTCTATTTATCTATCCTTATATCCATCTACCTATCCATCCCTCTAGCCATGTACCGAATAAATGGAAACTAACCGACCAACAACACGATCATAGAAAACGTAAAAGCTAACACGGCATAACAACCGACCATAACAAAGGACCGTGTTATCATTAAAGACTGTACAGGATAACTAGTAAACGGCAATTGCTTGTTATATTACATGAGATTTGTTTAGTAATATGATTAAATACGTTGTAATAGTGGTGTGAGTGTGATAAGGTGAGGATTACAGTGTTTAATGACCGAGTTGCTTAATGGTATACGTGAGGGTCGTGTTCGTTCATTATTTTATTTTTATTAAGAATTTATCACTTTTACTATGAAATATACTTGGTGAATTTTATTTTTTGTTAATTTTATTGTTAATTCGTCACTTGTACTATGAAATAACACTAAATATCTGAAATGAAAACTCTAGAATGAGTACAGGGTTAATTAGCTACCTAATGAAATATCTAAAAAAAAAAAAATATTAAATACAAAAAAAAGAATTGTAACCACTAAAACATCAACTTGAGGTATTTTGCTAATAGAATATGACGTTTTTTAGTCCAATTACCAGCGCTTTTGAACTACCAATTATGGGTGATAGTTTTTGCTGCCATTTCTCCTTATTTATTTTTCGGGAGTGTGATTGGTTCCTTTCATAGACACCTTGTTTTTATATGGCAACGGGAGATAACTAATACTTCAGGTTAGGTTAGGAGCTTTAGGTTGGATTAGGTTAGGATTTCTGGGTTGTGTTAGGATATTTAGGTGTGGATGTCCCAAGTGTAGACGAGGGAAAAAATCTTAAAATTTATACACTATTACAGAAAAAGGTTTGGTTAGGTTAGATGGATTAGGTTTGTTCAGGTTAGGATGGATTGGGTTAGGATAGGTTAGGTTAGGATGGGTTAGACAATGACAAAATTCAATAACCTAGGAGCAGCATCATTAACCTCGATAAATCAGAATCAATGCCGGACAAGTATCGGAAAGATGCAAATCCTCCGTTCTTTTTTTTAATATTCTAAAAGTAAGGAAAGACGTTTAATTCCATATAAATTTTTCCTAATGTTCATCCTTCTCAAATGTCGGTGTTCTAGAGTAAACTGTATTACCAAATTTTATCTTCGGTTCAATATTTATGGAAAGTTGGCGGCTTATGGACACAGCATCTTAGTAAAGTGTACTAACATTAATCATACGAGAGATTATGGAAGGGTCTCTCCTAAACTAATCACGTTATGATATATATTTTTCTTTCTATAGACGATAAGCGTTTTGTCTCCTCTAGGGTTTTACGAGAATCTGAATAATCTGTTGTTGACAAATTTAATATACTGTACGTTTTTTTTAATAGTGTGAGTAGTTACTGATACAAGTTTGCCATTGTTGATAGTGGCATAGAGTATAACAGTTTTGGCTCTTGGTAATAAAAAAATGGAAAATGCAGCTTTGATAATTATTTATGAAACAGACCACAAGAATTACTCAAACCTAACCAAAGCTTAACTAGTATTAGGTTAGGTTTGGTTTGAGTTAAGGTTTGACTGGTCATGGAAAGCTTCATAAGTGATTTTCAAACTCACTCACCCCTTGTTCCCTACCAGATCTGCATTCATTACGCTAAAACAAATTTGTGAAGACGATCCCATCCAAAAATAACAGGAAATAAGACTACAGACTACGTATTAGTAGTTAGAAAAAAATATCCCATTTCTACAGATTTCACTGCATAATCTCTATTCAATTTTGTATGTTAAATAGATACTGTAGCTACATCAACTAGCATTTACTAGTACAGCACTGTATTATATTGCAAACTTACCAGATAAATATATGGTATGTTTATGTAGGATCATACATCATAGGCTGTCACATACCAATACATTTAAACACAAATTTTTCTCATTGTAATATTTCAGATGCCATTCCAACAGGCAGGAGCAGCCGAGGTTCTCAGAGCTTCCCAGAAAGATGAGAGTTTCCTTGACTACCTGAAGAGTTGTATCTCAGAGATTGTACAGAGGTCTGCTGGTGGGTGTACTAGTAATTAATTAGAGGGTAACAGGATATCAGACATTACCTACTGTATAAATAATTGTCCTTGGGTAAATATCACATATAAAACAATCACACCAGAATGACATCATTTAAAACCTTTGATTCTAATAAGTTGCATAGGACATAACTAATAAGAAGTATAAAATAAATCATATAGAATAGAACTAATTAAACATTCACCTTTTGTTACAGGCACGAGAGTATGGCTGGACATCCACAAACATACAGAGATCCTGTGCGAGTTTGTTTATTACAGTTTAACTACACTATGTCTCCGGCAGACTCTTGGGGAGGAATACACAGGGGTGCTACAGGTTGACCGCACTAGGGGAAGATTACCTAATACCCTTGTAAGTGAAGATGAGATGTACTGTGAAACTTCCATATAACGAACTTTCATCTCTATAAAGTTCATTAGATGGAGGGTTTTGATGTCTAATGGATCCTTGATATAATGGACTTTCATCTCTTTATAATTCGTTAGATGGAGGTTTGACTTTATCTAACTGACCCTTGAAATAGTGGAATTTTCTCTCTATATAGTCCATTAAATAGAGGTTTCACTGCATACATAATGAATTGATATATATTCCCAGGAGAGGGTGATTATGGTCGTACTGAAGTGCTTTGGTCCTGAAGTTATACGAAGGCTACTGTCGAAGTTAGAGGACTCGGCCAGATCGGGAAAATTATCAACGTATCTCCGACCAGAATTGAAGAATGTTATACTGCAGCAGATGCCAACCCTGAGGTACTCCCTCACTCTACTACACCGCATTCATCTGGCGACGTTCTATTTCACCGGAGCATTCTATCATATATCTAAGAGAGTTACAGGCATCAAATATGTAAGTATATCAACTATAAAGTTGCAATTAAGATAAAGGGGTTTTAGTAAGGGAGGTACCAGATGGTGAAAATATCCCTCCATCTAGCCGGAGTCTTTCTGGTGCACCTAAAGTTTTAATGGGAAACATATCTACAGGATCTTTGCAAGCTTTCACTGAATATTATTAAATGAAACTTTTCCATGTTGGTATTGTAGAGTAAAAGAACATTACCCTAACCTGAGTGTAGTAAAAAAATTAGTACTGTATTGTGTTATATATATACAATACTGTCTTGTCTTATGTATGTACAGTATTTACATATTATATAACTCACATGAAGATTACCACCTCCAGCTTCTTTCACCTTATGATTAAACACCTTAATGCGAACCTAATCTAACTTAATCTTCACAAGTAACATTCGGTTATTTAGCATCAGGTGAAATAAGCTACGGATGGTAATCTTATGTGATAAATTTCTTGGTCAAACTAAGATACAATATCTCAAAACTCCTACTTCACTTAAGGTGTTGGTGCGAGCGTGGCTCGGTGACAGCTCTGCCAGCAAGTCATTCCAGGTCCTAGGTACAGTGCTGCTGACACACCTCCTCCTGACCACCATGTATGCCGTCTACACTCACCTGTTTGTTAAACCTCCACCAGAGAACACACAGCCGTCTGCCAGTGAGTTCTCTTATATTATTATGATCTGCTATATATTAGTTAAAGGTTTAAGTTCATTCATTTAAATAATATTGTAATAATGAATTAAGAATGTAAAGGTTCATATGAAGTTAAGTTAGATACTGTACTAAATACACTACAGTATTTTCAGTAATCATTACTATACACAGGTTCATGTGGGTTGGTTTTCATTAGGACATTCAGCCAGTCATGTTCAGTACCACTGATAAGGTTTGAGGGATGAGAGACGATTAGCTTTATAGATGTTGAGAGAAAACTATCTGACTACAACACCAGCAACAAACTGAACTGTTCCTGATCATGTGAACGACTCTCATCCATTACAGTTTATTAGGAGTTGCTGTCCTTTTGTGTGATCTTGGGGATGTAAAGTTGATTAACTTTTTAATATAAATATTGTCTTATGTAAAAGACAATGTTATTACAGTCTTTTAATAATGAAAAGTTTACTATTGTTTTTGTGACAACAGAGTGCTATGTGGACAGCAAGAAGCAGTGTTCTCTGTGTCTTGATGAGCGCAAGTATTCTTGTGTTACTCCCTGCGGTCACTTGTTCTGCTGGCAGTGTATTCAGGAATGTCTTCAGACAAGTCAACAGTGTCCACTGTGTAGACATCCAGCAACACCTGCTCAAGTGGTTCCTCTTCTCAACTATGACTGACTCAGTGTTATTATCTAAGTTGTATTAATACTGTATTTATAATAATTATTGTAGAGTTGTGATGTACAGTGCATCAGTATTGTGACCAGTCAGTTGTAGGCAACATTTTGTCATCCATTATTCCTTCATTATTATATCAGGGAAACATAACTAACCTTCCCACTTGTTTAGGTTGAAACATTTCCTGTTGAACAAGAAGTGACGTATGAAATGATGATAATAACATAATTAATAGTAATACAGGAGCCACTGTCTTGTATTTAATGTCTGTCTGTGGTGTAATATTGAAGTCAAATGAAACTTTTTAACATTAAGGATTACTTAAGTGTTTTGTACTCGGCATTACAATAATCAGGGACTATTTATCAATAAAATATAAATAAAACCTGTAGTATTTATGTTGGGGAGGGTGACCATCACCAGCAAATACCATCAAGAACGTAACAACACATTTAAACCTTCGCTCGCACCAGGAGTGTGTAGAATGACAGCGATGGCTCACCAGGTCTACACAAATGACAAGGCAAGAACAACACCTAAACTAGTAAAGGCATAAAATTTATAAACTTCAACAGTCATAACTCACTATACACCAGCCACTACAGTACAGTATTGGGTTAAAATAAAAATAAATACATAAAAATCTCATATTTATTATATAATTCTACAAATACTCACAAGAATTTAAACACCCTGGCTGTTCCGTCGTCTGAGGCTGTAACGAGTGCTGAACCGTCCCTGAAAATACGAGAGCTTGACTTAACATATAAAAAAACATCAACAGACTTTAACCAACATGAAATATCAAACACAGAACATTGACCATTTTTCATATTTCGTTTTTTCCACATATTTCTCTTTTTATGACATATCGTGACTTTCAAACATCATCTAAAACTAAAACTCTCTTACTTGGTGACACTAAGAGCAAGTATACTATCCTTATGCCCTGTATACTTGGCAAGAGGTTCTCCCGACTGTGCATCATAGGAGTGTATGGCGCCGTTGAGCCCAGCGGAGAATAATATCGGTTCGCTCGGATGCCACACGAGCCGAGACGATCCACAGCCCTGAGCTATCACGTGCCGGCTGACCTGAAGAGTAATTGGTTCTTAGAAAATGGATGATATTCCCATCGGTTGGACTATACGACAACGAGGATCTAGAATAGGAACATCGTAGCAGTTAAGGTGAAAGAATGAAGGAGTGTGTTCTTAGTCTTGAATCTTGTCAACTTACAGCACAACAGATTCAAGAATTGCAAGAAAATGAAGAAAAAGTTACATATTCACATGATAGGCAAATAAAAGTTATATTCACATGATAGGCAAGAAAAAAGTTATATTCACATGATAGGCAAATAAAAAGTTATATTCACATGATAGGTAAGAAAAAAAGTTATATTCACATGAAAGGCAAAGAAAAAAGTTATATTCACATGATAGAGAAGAAAATGTAACAAACCTGCGATGAAATGTCCCAAAACGTAACGTATCCGGCCAGAGTGGCGGTGGCAGCGATGTTGGGTGTAAGCGGACAGAAACTGACGGCTTCTACAGTGTGATCCGCCTCGTTATCCTCCTCAGAGTTCGGGGTGATCTCACAGTTAAGTGTACCAACAAGCTGCACATAAACCATAAAAACATGTGTGGTGAATTGGTTTAACCCTTCGAGTACCAATGGGTTTAAATTATCATCATCAAAGGGTTAAACCATTGGTGAGGGTTAAATCACGTGTCAAAGGGGTTAAACCATATTTGTTAAAGGGATAAAGGCAGATAAAATGAATTAGATCTATTTTTAACTATAATATTTTGCTTTCTGTCCACTTTCTCTGGCTGATGTACCTTGCATTGACTCTAACTTCATCTATATCTGCCATCAAACACACCCAGTCCTTAGTTCCTGGTTAGTTGCCTGTGATCAATAGCCATAGATACTCCACATATATTTACATTTACCTCTATACCTCATTATCCCTCACTCTATCATGTCACATCTTTCATAATTTTCTCTCTCTCTCTCTATCTCTCTCACTCTGCATTCAAATATAACCCAGTAATTCTTCTTATATTTCTTGCTACTTCACACCAAAATCATGTCTACTCTACTTGAAAAATACACCAATTATTTTCCCTTGTAATACATCATAAAATAATACAAAATACAACCCACCTTTCCACTATTAGCATTGTATAACTTGGCTGTACCATTAAAGGAGCCAGCTAAAATCAGAGTGTTGTCTTTGTGTACGGCAATACTGGCGATGGATGCGGTGTTTGCCTGGCCGTCTTTGAAGTGCTGTACTAGCTGCCCGGTCTTCAGATCAAAGACACGCACAGAGCCGTCCTCGTAACCAGCTACTGACCGTTTACCTTAAAGAAAAAAAGAAAGGACTAATTTAGAATGGCTAACTGATATTAGTATTTATTGAAAGCATTTATTTATTACTTTCAATACTTATCAATCATACGTGAATATTAGTTTATGAAGTATACCTGTATAATATAATACAGGTACAGTATCGTAAGTTTATCATATTCAAGCTAGGAAGATGAGGCTAAATGACTCCTGTGAAAAGCATAATGGCATTTACAGTGAAACCTCCATTTAACAGACTATATGGGGAGGAAAATTCGTTATGTCAAGGGCCTGTTAAATGTGAAACCTCGATGTAACAAACTACATAGAGATGAAAAGTCCGTTATGTCGAGGTTCCGTCACATGTGAAACCCCATGTAACAGATTATATGGATATAGAAGTCCATTATAATAAGGTTTCACTATAGATAAACCAAGTGTGTCAGGAATCACTGGTAAACGTGAAAGTGTCGTCATACCGTCAGGCAGCAGCGCCCCACACTGGGAAGCAACACCGTAGCTGGGGAAGGTGCGAGCGTTGCCTTGGGGTATCAACCACATCCACATCTCCCCATCTGCTGTCCCCACTAACAACACATGAGAGGCATGATGCCATGTCAGCCACTGCAAACGGGAAATTTAATTGTTATAAAAAGAAAAGAAACTGAAATAAATGGTTTGTGAAATACTTTATGAGGAATTATCACAAAGCAATTCAAGGATGGTGGGATCTGAGGTGGTGTATTGTCGTAACTGCAAATGGACGTATTGAACAAACTGGGTAATTCAATATTAAAAATAAAAGGGAGTTTGAATGTGATAAAACTCTTCAGATCTGTAGAAACATTACATTAAGCTATTAGGCCAAAATCGAGTTTATTTGTGACCTTTAGTTTCTGAGATCACCACCACCAATACAACTCCCTACAGTAAGCAAAACACAAACTTTTACCAATTACATAAATTCTGAATCAAGGCAGCAAAGAACTGTACTGTAGTGTGATTCTAAAACTCAAGAGTGTAAATAAAACTCCTTGTGGTAATACCCATGATGATTAATAAAAGATTCACAATATTAACACACCCAACTACTGTACTATACTAAAAAGACCTTCACATAAACTAAACTTACTTGATTACACAGAACTTACACTAAGATCTCCAATTTCAAACTCCCATATTTTGGATGAGGTTGAAATTTTCCAGACTTGAATAAATCCACTCATGTCCCCCGTTGCCAGTAGTGATCCATCTTGGCTGAAGTCCACCCAGGTCACGCTATCCTGCATCACACAGAGAAGGACATTATACTAAACACACAATAAACCAAAGAACTCTGGCTGCCTAAACAAGCTCACACTAATATCCTTAACACACACAAATAACAAGAAATAAAACAGTAACGTAAACTCCAAAAAAATTACAAAATTATGCTTTTCCTACAAATATATATTCTAAAATACAAGAAACTTTAAGTCAGCGTAATGTACTCAAGGATTTCATAACAACGCTACAAAGACAAACGGTTAACTACCTTGTGCCCTGTGCAGGTAAAGACCACATTTCCTGTATTAGCGTCCCAAACATAAGCCAAGTCGTCCTCTCCTCCTGTGGCAGCTAAGTTCCCACTGGATGACACTGAACAACTAAATACAGATCCTGCAAAAACACCTCAAGTAAGTTTATATAAAGGCATTAAATCTACTGTACTTCAATTTGATTTATATATATTACTTAGTCTTTGTAATTGTTTTCTATTTAAGTAAAATGAGAAAGAAATGTGTATAGAAAGAGAAAGAAATCGAATAACTTTTTTTTTGTACCTTTGTGTTTGGAGAAGACTACAGCAGCCATATCAGTGACATCTGCTGCCTCCCCGTCCTCCATACTCTCATCCTCCTCTCCACCGCCAGCACCCACCAGCCTCTCGGCGACCTCCTCCAAGTTTGTGTCATCGTCAAGCTCAATCACCTGAAGAAAATTTACAAGAAAGGAAAAGGATACTCACTTTAATTTTCTTATTCGAAACAAAATAAAAAATTGAACTTAAACTAGAGCCATCATAGGTCTACCACTCAATGACCAAACACTGGAACACAAAAACCTGTGCCAGATATGTCTTAAAATAATCCCTTTTCCGGATAACACGATACGAAAAAGATACAGTAAGTATTTTAAGTTAAACATGAATGCTACAGTCAACCAATGCTTACCTCTTCAATGTCACCAATATCGATCACTTCCTCCCTGTCACCATACAAGTGAGGGTCTGGAGAGGACGGTGGTGTATTGGTCTTCATGTTTCCACAGTTCTCTGACGATGTGGTAAAAGTAATTATGACTTAATCACTTAAATGTATGATACGTCAAACAGCATAAAAAAAATCGCACACTATACTTTTACACGAGTGAATTGTATTTCTGAGATTATTTTGTTCATATCTGCTTGAATTCTTTTTTTTTTTAATTCGGAAATAGATTAAATTTTTGGAAATATTTAAGATCTAATGTCAGAGTAAGCAGGACCTCTTGAGAAAATTGAACTTCATTTAATACAGCATAGCATTTGAGGCTCAAGACTAATGATATATAGTGACACCTCTATTACCAGACTATATAGAGATAAAAGTCCATTATATCAAGGGTCCGTTAGATATAGAACCTCCATATAATGAGCTATATAGAGATAAAAGTCCATTATATCAAGGGTCCGTTAGATATAGAACCTCCATATAATGAGCTTTATAGAGATAAAAGTTCATTATATCGAGGGTCTGTTAGATGTGAACCCCCCATCTAACAGACTATATGGAGAGGAAAATCCATTATATAGAGGTTTTACTTGGGTCTCTATATAACCTTGATAAAGCTCAGTTAAATGTACTGAGTATGCCAGCAATTTAGGAGCACAGTATATTTTTCGGTAATTTATGAGAACGCCGCTACCACCAGAAGGAGTCGTTCGATTTTGGTCATTTATTCCAAAGAATTTCGTAGCATTAAAGTAAGTATTTTAAAGGGAGTGATAATTTTTTATTTTAATTATAAGTAGTATACTGTATTTTATTATTTTTTAGTTTTCTCTATCTACGATCATAAATCACTTGTAGTAGGCAGGGCATAAAGAATGAGGGAATTTGCAGTAAAATGACGTCTCTACGTGCTTTGTACGTGAAGAAATTAATTATTTACTGTAAATACCCGTACTCCTCCAAAAAAATTGCGTGTTATCTGTTCATTTACAACTGTTCCACTAGGTCCGAGCGTACTCTTACGTCCACAAAAAACAATGTAATTACACCATGATGCTTCAACAAAGATACCCAAAATAAGTACTTTCCCTTTAATGTGACGGGAGGTCCAACCCAGACTAGGACATTAGACAAGGTTAGGTACGTTTCTTTGATTGATTAATTCAGGTTCTATTAAGTTGTGCATATTGTTTTTATTACTTACTATCACCCAAAGAACATCTGTGCAACAAATTAACCAAATCTAACAACACGTTCTAGTGGTAGTGCTGTTCTCAGATGTTACCCTAAAATATACTGGCATTTACCTACAGGAAAATGGTCCAAAAGTTCCTGGCTAACGTCTAATACTGTTCCTGAATACTCCCCTCAGTTCTAGCCAGTCCTAATGATTGTATGATAGCAAAAGGACCTCAGAGTAAGAGATAGACAATAAACTACCCAATTAGACTCTAACTACCGTCACTACACACCCTGACAGATTGTTCCAAGACTTAACAACTTGTGGCTTCTTTAACCTTAACAGAGACCCACAATCACTTCAATATGATGAATAACTAACAATAAATCACCAAATCATTCATAAATACACAAACAACAGGTAATAGAGTGACTTACAGGTTAATTAAAGGACTACACACAACTACACCACCTGGCCCTTCACGTGTGTCAGGCCTTGTTAACTACCCTTCCTATAATCTATTAACTATAGTATTATTATTGTATACTCTTCATTTTTTTATCAATAATATATCACTAACATCAAATTATACTTATTTTTATGTTACTAAGGAAATTAATAGTGTTTTATTTTATTTATTTTCATTTTTTTGATGATAATTTGTAAAGTTTATAAACCTGATATATGATCTGGCTGATAGTATTATTATGACTTTAAACTCATTCTAAGTCATTTAATTCCGTCATTTAATCTAATTCAGTTTATTTACGTTGAGTTTCTTTACTGAGATAAAAGAAAATTGGAACAGTTACATGAGAGACTTCTTTACTTTATAATGATTGTAAAATATAGTAATTGTTGATTATTTTATCCTAAACAAACCTTTGAAAACGTTACCTAACATGAAAAAAAATCTTAAAACTATAAAAAAATATTATCTTTAGTATATTTTAGTAGGTGTGGTGGAAATGTTTATTCAGATGAGGAGTGACCTTTATATACTTGACCTCAGAACCATAGAATGACAGGCGAGTCAGCCATCGATGTGGGATGAGCCAGTGTTAAAAAACTACCACGACTTTTATATTTAATCCATTATAATTCTTCGATTATATTATATAGATGTTATTAAACAGTATTTAATTATATTTAGATAATTTTGATAGTTTTAAGTAGTTTTAATTTGTTTACGTTGCCTAATCAAAAAAAACAACTTTGCGATTGTATTTCTAGATTCTTTTTAACATTGATCATAAAAGATCTTAATAAACATGGCGCATCTCTTTAAGGTCGACCGAGTACGGCTCTTATGTTCATGTGGTGTTCTAAAACCTATCACCGCTATTTATTTTTGCCGTCATTGCCTGAAGCTGAGATGTGGGAACTGTGTATCTCACGAGGTAAGAAAATTCAAGTGAAACACAGAGCTTAAGATTAAATTATATGGTGACTATGGGGGTGGGTGTGACCTCTGAGTGTGTGGGTGTTTTTTTATCACTTTAAGTAATATATATATATAGAACTATTACTTTCCAACCTTGCTAAGTATTTAGATATATTTTAGTAGTATATATTCTGTTAGATAAAGAGGGATTTGTTGTTTAGTGAGTCTTTTTACCACTAGTTAGAGTCAGTCTGGTGTAAGTGTTATACATCTGTTTAATTATACACTGTAGTTATTTGTCCCTAAATCTAATTACACGTATTATTCACACCAGGAACCTAACCTAACCATACGCCCTAAGCACTAACTTAGGGCGAAGGTTAGGTTAGCTTAGGTTAGGTTAGGTTTGGTTAGGTTAGGTTAGGTTTGGTTAGGTTAGGTTAGGTTAGGTTTGGTTAGGTTAGGTTCATTTTATAATCAAGGAACTTTAACAACTGTCAGACAATTCCAAGATGGCTCGACTGTTTCATATTTAATTTTTTTTAATAGATGAAAATGAACCAAACTGCACTACCTAACTTGACCTACCCTGACCTCAACCTAACCTAACCTAACTTGACCTACCCTGACCTCAACCTAACCTGAAATAAATGTTATCTTGTATTCTATGAGATGAACCATTTGTGGCATCTGTCAATGAGAAACTAAACTTGGAAGACCAGACAAACGATGTATAAATAAGTCATAAAAGTGACAGAAAGCTACACAATGAGTTATTTAGTGGAGTACAGCTCATGGGTACAAATACAGCACATCATAAATTCACTTTTTTGTAATACAGTGCAGTAGTTTAGTTTCCTTGTGTACTATTAGTAATGTATTTGGAAATTTATATACTGTAATACAATAACAGAGATAGTTAATCCAGGAAAACATACCTAGTTTAGTTCCATGAGGCATTTTGCTCCTTATGCCACAACAAACCACAAGTTTCTCTCAGCTCACCTGGGGTAGTAATGGGTGGGACTGTATCTGTTATTCCCTCTTGTGTGCTGTGCCAGGAGGGTTCACTACTGTACTGGAACAGTAAATGCATAAGTGCTGCCATCTGTTGGTGGGTTTGTTTACAAAATAATTTAGGGGTAGAAAAAACCTCAGCGTATGAAGATGAAGTTGATAACAGCTCATAGAGAACTTAAATGGTTTTCATTACTTTGTACAGTACATTGTATTACTGTAGAGTAATGCAAAATATTGAGTGATATTATTCAAAACTACTTTAGTAGAAATTAAATATTAAGTACTGGGGCACAAGTAAGATATTAAAACTGATGTCCTCTAGTGAAGATTGTGATCACTGGTACAGTAATTACATATTTCTTATAGATAAAACAAGGGAGACACTCGATGACAATACATTGACTTCATTTAGAAATAAACATGCCTGTACAGGTACAGCATTTTGAAATATTCAAGAAAGATCAAGCTCATAGATTTACCATATTTAACTTTACAGTCAGTGAAAAACCCCTGTGTACAGTATATGGGTATTGGAATAATACTGTAGTTACATTACCAATGGTTAACAATTTTTAGAATATATACTGTACCCTGGATACTGTATTATACTGTATTAAGTTAATGAGAAAGGTACAGATCACTCATGGCATCACTGACCCATGCACCTAATGCCATACTCTGGACTGTAACATCAAATTTAATGCTACATATTGTTTCAGGTGGACACACTATTTTGCCCAAACTGCTTGGAGAATATGCCATCAACTGAGGCACGTCTGAAGAAAAATAGGCAAGTAGTTATGACCTTCGTTGATTTAGTTGGATTTTAGTCTTTTATTAAACCTTATTCAATAATTTTTTGGGGAGCTATCAAGATTTTGGCACAAAATATATATATAAGATTATTGTGACATTGGTATCATAATTCTTTAATGTTATATGAAGATTTTTTTTCATTTAACTATTGACAAAAATTGGGATATATTAGTTGTGAAATTTTGACTTTTTATGTGTATTCTCTTAATCTCTCTCCTCCTGTTATATGTAATGGCTAGAGAGTTACAGACACCTAAGAGATAGAGGAATATAATGAAGGGTAGTGTTTAAAGTATCCTGTATAATGACAAAATGATAGAAAGTGTTTAGACAAAGTGGTTATAGCAATCGGTATATAATTCCTTGCATCTTGAACTCAAAATCGTTTCCTTGACTGCCAGTAAAATATTATTGAAACCATTAATTTGATTCAGATTTGGATTCATTATAAAACTATTACAGAAGAAGCTTTGAAAATGTGTGAGATGATGAAATAGAGTTCGTGAAGTAGTGAAGAAGAATTATGATATTTTGTACTGCTTGAGTTGTCTTATCTAGTTGAGAAGTATTTTTATTAAACTAGGGGACTTGAACTTAACACAGATTTATACTCTACTTGGAAATTAATGAACTAAACTTTAACTTAATATGATCACTAATTACGATTCTGTTCACCCTTATTGGTCCTTATTAGTAATGAATTCAAATCTTACTCATAATTGGCTCATATAACCTGCAGTAAAATGAATCAAGTTAAGGAAAGTGGACCGACTAATCATAATGCACTGTCATATTATCTTAACCATTTATTTTAAACCTTTGTTAATAAATCAGGTGTGCCAATTGTTTTGATTGTCCGAGCTGCTGCCATACCCTCTCAACTCGGGCAACAAGCATTCAGGCTCCATCACCAGAGGACTCTAGCAAGACTGTGGCCAGGAAGGTGTACTATTTGGCCTGCACCAGCTGTAGGTGGACGTCCAGAGATGTTGGTCTTAAAGATCAGACTGTTGGTAAGTTGACACCATTATGTCTAGCTGGTATAGTGTGTGTCTCGGAAAAATATTCACACAGTAACTTAGACATTTTCGTGGAGATCGAGTGAAAGCTTATATTAAAACCACGACATTATCCTCACTTGTAGGAGACCTCTTGATCTACATGAAATTCTCTAAGGTAACTTGTACATAATTTACCAAGAGACGCTGTAGTCTGCTTTATCCACCTTCTTGTTCTCATTGTTGTGTATTGGTAGTGTCAACAGATCCTAATTCATCAGTAATAGCTGTAGGTTAGAGTCTACATTACTCACACCATGAAAAATATCATTACAGTATAATGTCTGATAAGTTGCTTTTCAGTAGAGATTTTCACCTTTGCAAATACTGTACTGTAATCAAAGTTTATGTGCATTGGTGGTAAAAAATGCTATAAATTATTTCTTTGGGGATAACGTATGTACAGTATTTAGTATTATTTCAGCTACGGGAGGTTGGTCAGAGCAAGATAATGAACACTACAAGTATCTACAGTCCCTGCTGGAACACTATCGATCTGTCGCCCAGCAGGAGAAACTTGACCGCGAGAGGAAACGATTCTCTCACCGCAAGTCTGCTTACCTTAGTCTGACAGACAAGTACAGCCTCCCATCTCTCTTAGGACGGAAATCTCTGACGCCCCTCTCGCCCTATGCCCCAAAGGTCTGATTTTGATGAATAGAAACGGAATTATTGTCCTTGACTCTATTAACACCTACAGCAGCTTATACAGTTTGTCTGGATGATATTGTTAGACCGAAATAGAAATTTAGAAATAATTTCATCCTATTTGATGTTTGCCTTCATAAGTATGGATTTCCTTAAGCATTTGTTCTTGATTCTGTAGATTGTAGAGGATATGTGAAAATGATAATATATTTAGTTTCTCATAATGCCCATAAAGGTGGAGGTTTTAAGAGGTGGGATCTGGAATTACAAAATCTTTACCCGATTTTAAATTACGAGAGATGTAAACCTCCTCCAAAAAGTATCTTAAATGATTTTGAATGAGACGATAATTATGACAAAATCGGACGAAGGATTTTGACAACCTTACCTAGACAACAGGTGTTCATTCTGAAATTCATCTGACCACACCTTGAAGATATTTGTTTGAGTGAGTGTACAGGATTCTAGGCTATTAAGAATTTGCATGATCAGTGTGTGTTTATATGTCAACCATTGTTCCACAGGGTGATTCAAGCCAAAGCTTAGATATGACAGCCTCAGAGGCTACTGCCGAGGTGGAAGGACTTCCCGATGAAATATTTACAGAAGAAGTCGTTTTGTCCTCAGGTATGGGAAAGGCATTTGTGTTTATAACTTTAATTTGACAGGAATGGGTTAAATTTACCTGGTGCATATTCACATTAATGGTGAAGTATACAGTATAATAGCAAATTGTCACCTATAATGTATGCAAATTTGAGGTACAATAGTTAATTATTATCATTTATCTCATATAACTTTCATTTCAGTAACAGACATGGAACAGAGGATGGCCTCCCCCGAGTGGCAGCCCGAGAAGACCAGCGACTTGTATCCACTCCACAAACACATTCTAGTGAAACGATCTCTTCGATGCCGCCACTGTGAGCACAACCTATCTAAGCCTGAGTATAACCCTTCCTCTATCAAGTTCAAGATCCAGCTCGGAGCTTTGTAAGTTTGTGAAAGATCTCGTGTTTAGTTTGTTTATGAATACCCATTAAGTTACCCTGAAAGAAATGTTGTAGGTGTGTTATATGACCATTTTTGTCCACGTGGGCAGGGAGTCCTCCAATTTTCATTTCCCCACTAAAGTTTTGCTATATAGTTTCACAGTCTTTGGAACATTTAAAAGATTACAACGCATCCTATTGAGATGATGGTGAAGCTGTGAACATGACACAGTGGGCAGACACATTGAGGTAACTTGTAATTGAAGTTATTGATGGAAAATATTCATGAGTCATGTGCCATTGATCAAATAGTATGGTAGTCATGTATGATTTAATAAAGAGATTGGATCACCTGAAGATTCTCCACCCTAGCTTATCTCACCTAAAGATTAACCACTCTAACACTAACCTAACCTAACCTTACTGTATTAATGTGTTCTCTACAGCTACCACGTGCCTGAGGTGAGGATGATTCGTCAGGTGGAACTGAAGTCAGAGGTGGAGACTTGCGTTCAGGTTTCCCTCTGTAACCCAACCCCTCATGACATGACTCTAGCTTTCCTCCCATTTGTGCCAGAGGCTTACACAGCAATGCAGCAAAAAGGTAGGATAATGGGATGACAAATGAGGGTTAAGTGATATTGCTGTGACAAATTTCTCAAAAAAAGTTTATGCAGTACCATTTTTTAGGGAAAATTCAATGACATTATCGTTTTATGGCCATTTTCCACACTTGCAAGGGTTAGCTGTGATTACCTGACAGTGCTTTACATGTTATGCAGTGGAGGAACCAACTGACGGAGGGAGCCTAAACACAAGCAGTATGGTGCGAGTGGTAGACATACCTCCAGAAAAGACTGACTTGACCCCCTCTGCTGATGTGGCATTACCACAGGGTCAGGTTATCCTGGCAGCTCGTGATGACACTGCTGAATATGATGACCAGGATTCAATTTCCAGTTACAAGGACGATCCCCTGTGAGTAGATAAGAAATATTCCCTTTTAAACAGTTTATGATTTTACTTCATGTAAGACTTCGTACACAATGTTACCTTTAGATATAAGACAGTAAGTCATTGTAAGGATCAATACTTAATATTGTAATTAGATTTGGAATTTCCCAACTCAAAATTCTATAAATATTGCTTTTCACTCTATCCCAGAATTCTTCGAACCAAATGCCACTCGGAGGAAAAATATCTGAAACACTAAACTAACCATGTTGCAAAACTTCTACCACTTAAATGATATCACTAACAAACCTAGAGCAACAAATTAATCTGAGATACTTATGGTTTCTGGAGGTACTGTAAGAGGAGAGGTATTCAACACAACCACACCTCACTGATGTTACTCTTCAACTGTTGTCTAAAACACACCCAGGTCCCCCACCCACCTACCCTCACCACCAGGACCAATCACAGTGCCCCACCACATATACAACACTGCTCTCCATACCAAGACAGTCAAGTTCTCTGCAGCTCTGATGACCAACACCCAATGCCATCTCTTGGGCAAACGCTTCCCTTATCATATTCTTACATTACAGTTCTTCATAATAACAATACAGTATAATTTGGGTTAGTTTCTGAGACTTGGCATTCCTTTACAGTGTGGTAGCATGGCGCCGAGCTAACAAGGTAGGCATCAATCTTTTGGTGACACCTAAAGCAAATGTCAGCCGGGCTAAGGTTGGTTTCGTGCTGCGCTACGACTACACAAACACCGTTGCTACTGCTTCTGAATCTAGGACAGTGACTCTTAATATTCCAGTAATGGTAGATGTTGGAACTGTCAGTGAGTAATGAATTATA
This sequence comes from Homarus gammarus, assembly GCA_958450375.1. NCBI lineage: Eukaryota > Metazoa > Arthropoda > Malacostraca > Decapoda > Nephropidae > Homarus > Homarus gammarus. Next base: position 4,254,623 of record CAUDMG010000915.1, read on the forward strand.
TTATTGATGGATACAATGTGACTTTAAACAGGATTTATTGTAAGATGTGATATTTAAATGTAAACTATAATTATTAGGCAATAATCAATAGACTTTAATTTTAATGTACTGGTATTGGCTTTTAGAGAGCTCATCTAATGTCACAAAGCATTTATATCAGATTGAAGTGACAACCGTTGACAAGTGGTAGTATGGGTCTCATTTTGTATTGCAGTTTGCCAGTTCCATTTCAAACACAGTATACAGTATATAAAAAGGACTACAGTAATTTGTGTTTAAGTCAGTTATGATGCTTAAATTATTATTCTCTCTCTTGATAATATTCTGTGGTTGCATTGTCTTTACCAGTATATATAGTCCCTGCACCTGCGAGAAGAGGTTTGGAAAATTTCCTTCTCGTGATTTCTTTGAGCTAATCTTCTGTTAAGTAGTTCTAGATCAGCCAATTCCGAATCATTAAGGTAAATGCAGCTCTTTAACTTATATGCAATATATTATATATATGTATAATTTTCTTATTCTTTATTAAAAAATAAACACCTTCATATGTGTTTACAATATCAGTAAATTAATGGCTTGTCTTTGTATTTTTCCTTAGTTCTTTATTGAGCATAATATACCTGGCTTAAAGACCCAGGATGAACTGATGTCTTGGTTCTGTTTACATTGTTCTTGAAAAAGACTCTGGCTGGACTCCACATTGTGTTACAGAGTGATCTTCAGGTGAAATATATACAGTACTGCACTTTTAATCTACTAGACTACTACATTAACTGGAAAAGTTACCAACATACCTCAACTAAGTGATGTATGGCAAGAGAACAAATGCAGTATCTTATCTATTCAGACACGGACAATGATATACACATTCTTCAAGTCAGGAGAGCAATAGTAAGTTCCGCTCACTCACACATCACAGTGGCCACATCCAACAGTTGTTATTAGGTAAGTGAAACGTATTATAAACAGTTTAAAGTTTATTTTATTATCATAAATTAGATTCTTGTACAAATTATATACAAAATATAGCACACCACTGTTATACATAAATTACATTGTAAATCACCAATATCATTATGACAAAGAGGAAGTTACAACTGGAGAATATTTACAGTGTCACTATAAAGACTGCGCGCAAATAAATGACAGTGAAGAGGGTACACAAAATCTCCTTCATTCAGAACAGGAGGGCCCGGAGTATTGATTATCTAGGACAGTGTATTAAACACAGTGTTAGCCAGTGAGCAGTCCACCTGTGTGTTAAAACTCGGATGACCAAAAATCCTGGACGTCCTTGACCGGTCCAGGACAATGAAGAAAACATGTTAGCATTGGTGAATGAGCAGTTGTAAAAAATCAGTGTTATATTCAATGTAGTAGTACTGTACTGTACTTGGTTTTCATGATCATTCAGAATGAAGGTATTGTACTGAATGTCTGGCAGAAACCGGGATGTACAGCAGTTATTATTTCAGCTGAAAGTTTTGAATTTGTCTATCATTAGAAATGGTCCTTCACATAGCTGACCAACACACTTTTTGTTGAAATTTCTTGGTAGAATGGCATGGAATGCTGCATTTAGGATATATTTTGATTGTTAAATGACCCTGCTTGTTGCTGCACAATTTCACTACTTCTGCATCTTAATTATATGTAAATAATTGGATGTGGTTAATGAGGTGTTAACCATTCCACCATGAAATTGGAATGGAAAGAGTGTTGGTCATCTATGTATGGAGCCACCTGAAGATATTTCAAGATCACTAAATTGCCACAAATTCAATACAGTATATCAATTCAGAATGATCGTGGGACATAAACAGAACCAGGTACCTGAACTTTAAACATCTCACTGGTTTTTGACGACTCCAACTGATACATCAACATACATGAAGGCATATTAACAGTTGTCTAAGAAAGTTCTCATCTGCTATCCGGTATAGTATCATATGAAAAGCTGTCTTGGCTCCCAAATATTAACAAATTTATTCCTAGAGCGTGTATGAAGACTTGACAGTTTTGAGATGGGCTGCCAAGTAATCATAATGTTTGAAATGGTGAATAAAATGTGCTGAAATCATTTAACTGTGCTAACTGTAAAGATTTCAAAAAAGTTACTAAGAGTTAAAGCAAGATGTACCATTTTAACCAAAATTTCAAACAGTTTGCAAGGGAGAATCATGAATGCCCTTTGAGACACTGCTGCTATGTAAGACTTAATGCAGTAACCATAGTAATATTGGACACCCTTTTTTCTGGCTAACATTATGTAGCATAATGTGAAATAACATTTACATTATATATATATATCAAACAATTATAAATTACAAGCACATATTTCACATGTGTCAGATGTCCTGAACAATCAAGAACCTGTCCAACCTGACCCTGGATGACAAAAATATCAGTGTACAGTTTGCTGTAATAATAGCAACACTGGGACCAGTTGGCCAGGGTCACATACATCCTTTACAATACAAACTACACCATCATCACATATTTACAACTTCTTCAATTTCATTAAGCCTTGTGATTAAACATGAAGAACTGGCATATTGAGAAAAAAGGCGTGTGATAAGTGATTGGTCTAGTGTGTAATTTTAAATACAGTAATGTATTGTAAACTTCAGTTGTTATAATAACAAAATATTAACTGGTCTAGTACACATTCACAAACATAACAATAAGACATAGGGATGACACAATCAATGCAAGTCATCAAAATTGAGCAAAAAGGAGGAATGTCTACTGACACCAGCTACAAATTAGTTGAAAGTGACACGATTGAACGATCTGTGCTTTATAATTCACTACAGTATTTTAATATACAAATAGAAAATTAATTATAACACTTGCTATAAAATGTCAATCTGTCAGATTCACAACACACCTTGAATAAGCTGGGACATCACAATCACATATCTATGACACTAGATACTGAAGGGACTTGTCTATATAAAATCATATAAAAATCAGCAAATTATTCAAACAACACCATATACTATTACCCGATGGCCAACAAGCATAGGTTTATTTTCACACGAGGCAATACGAGGTAAATACAATGATGATTGACAAATTTTGAAAATAGATGCCACACACTTGAGTTGTCATGGAAAAAGACGACTCCTAATATTTTTAACATTTCTAGAGGGAAATTACAAGTGTTCAGACAGACTAGAAAATAATTATAGCAGTGGGGACTAGCACACCTTAGTGGAAATTGTGCGCAACAAGATGTTGCACCTTAGAAATGAATTTCCACAATATGGAAGAAAACGTAGGATGAAATTCACTACTTCCTGAATTCTGAAGCAACACATAATGGCAATGAAAATGCCTTACTGGTCTTATCATAGTGCCTCAATATACTGGCATACATAACACAGAACGATCATGTTTCTAAAAATTTGAGGGATGGGTCAAATTTCAAACATGAGTGCAATATAATTCACTGCTGTTTTTATCAAGCAACTGCTATATGAATGAGTGGTCACTGTCATGTAATGAGGTGAGGCTTCAGAATTTCTGCCTATGTCATATCCATACAGCACACGCTTTAGATATCCTGAATTATGGTCCTACTTTCACGACTAGCAATGTGTATACAAGATACCAGGAAGAACCACATAGCTATTCTGCAGTTCATGGGTAAAAAGTGACATTTCATTCAAAGGGAGATTTTACAGAATACGCAAAGCTAAAATGACTTCGTGAGTCATCTCCCATGAACCAGCAGAAGTGTTCTACTAACAGGCACAGGAGTTAGTTATCTGGAAGTTGGTAGCCACTAACAGTATAAGTTATCTCCTCAAATGAGATTCACCAGTGCACCAGCATATTCTGCAGTGTTTTGTATTATAACATCTGTACCTCATCTGGAAGTGGCAAAGGTTATCCTTAATCTACATATCACAAGATGGTTTTCAAAGATGGAAGCATATGTAACAGCATCCTCAATGTAGTAGAGTAGTGTAATAATATCATCATCTTACATTGTATGATAATTCTCCCTATTTGCTCTTGTTAGTTTGGTCAGAGGATGAGTTTTTCCCTGTTGTTTCTTCTGCCTTACTTCTGTTCCACATGCTTGACCACGTCCTCCTGATGGAGGCTTATGAGAAGGTGCCTTTCCAGGAGGAGACAAACTACCTCCCGGGGTCATTTGTCTTACTGGAGTCTGTGGAGGTTGGGACTGTGCTCGGAGTGTTGGCTTAAAATTATAGTCTAGACTCGATTTGCGTTGAGGTACAGGCGGTAGGAACTTATCTGGTGTGGAACTGTCAGATTTTGCTCTTACACTCCTTGTTTGAACTTTAGGCAGCCTCTGCTCTTGAGTATCTTCAAATTTTACTACAAGACTTTTAACACAAATTTCTTCAGAAGGAGTCTCTTCCTCAAGATCCCTTACCTCTGCTTGTGTCTGAACCAATAGTTGTTCCAACAATTGCTCTGGGGAGCACCCAGGTGAAGTAGGTGATGTACTAAGGCGCTCTAAACTGTGAGATCTCTTTCTCATGCCCTTCATTCTCAAACGCTTCATTTTATCGACGTCTCTCTCCTGTTCTAAGGCTCGAGTAATTTTTTTAACCTTGCCCCCTTCAGCTTCGCCTTCAACATGTCCTTCAAATTTGGCTCTCTTCTCGGAAAAACTACGGCCGAGGTGATTTGAAAGATTAATTTCGGTTTTTTCTGTTTTAAGGTCGCAGTAACTTTGAGAGCGAGTGTAGGTTGGTGGGGTAAGTTTCTCCTGGGTCCTTCTCATCTCTACTGAAAGTATTTCTTGATTCCTACTTTCCAGAAGTTCCTTATGTTGTTTCACAGTTCCTGGTGTAGGAACTTCTTCAGTTACCGAACAATTTGTATTATTATTGAACACGTTATTCCCGGGCGACTCTATATCGGGCGATACTGGAGTTGATCCCTGTGACAAAGATATAGTTGTGCAGGAAATATTAGGCTGTGATCTGGTTAGGTTCAAGGGATTTGTACTATCTGGAATGTAAATATTTAATGTAGGTGTGCTCTGGTGGTATTCCAAGAAATATTCAGAGATTTCCACCATTCCTTCATCAGTTAATTCTGTTGGAGCAACCCTTTCAACAGGACTCTTATAGGGAGCAGGGCCATATGCCTTAACACTTGCAACAGGTCTGATTTGAGAGGAATCTTCCACTATTCCTTCTTCTAAATCTTCCATTTCATTTGAGTTAATTTTATTATCTTCAATTAAGCCATCTTTTGTCTCAGAGCCTCTTCCTTTGTTCCTTCTGATGGTTCCTGGCGAGAATGGCCCTGGATCTTTCTCAAAATAAGTCCCTGCTATGTTACTATTTGGTATTACTGTTTCTAAATTTTCTATAAGAGGTTGTTGCTTTATATCAAATGGCCCAAAGGAGCTGTTTCTTGATGGTACAGTTCCTATAGTTCCCCTTGTGTCACATGATCCCCAAGAGCTCTGTCTAGAAGGAGTATCTCTATCTGCCAGAACCACAGCACTGTCAAATGATCCCCAAGAACTATTGCGTGATGGAGTGTCTTTTATATCTCCCCCAAAGGGTATAATGGCACTTAGTCTTTGCTGTTTCCTCTCCTCTCTGTCAAACACCTTGTCAAGTTTTACAGAGAAGGGATCATCCTTTTTTACTATATCTGACCCTACTGAATCTTGTCGTCCATAGCTTGGTGACCTAACTATTTCCACTTTTTGCAACTGACCACTCAAGGAACCAGATGAATTCTGTCTAGAGAGAGGTGAATCACCCTCTTTAGTATCTGAACTTGATTTAACATCATTCATTTTAACTTTTTCTTCAAAGTCTTGCTTTTGCCTCTTAACAATGCCTGCTGGCCATGTGATTGACTCTTTTGGCACACCCACAGGACTTTCCAGTGTATCCATGCTTTCTTCTACTTGACCTTTCTCTTCTTGCCATATATGTGATGGAACTAACACAGCCTGGAGTTTCTGAGCGGGTGGTTTAGTTTGTGACACGACTGGTTCACTGCCCAATAAATCTTCACCTGGTGTAAGTAGAGTTTCGATAACTTTATCTAATTCGGCGGTACTAGAATGATCGCTGTAATCATCACTAGATGTGACTGTGTTCTGTATCTGTATTGTATCTCCTTTCTTTGCATTTGGTGTTTTCTTAGTACCAGTTTGTACATTTTCAAATTCATTGATCCTATCTTTGACTGAGGAAGACAGTTGGAGTGCAGTAACTTCATTGAAGGTACTGCCAGTTGGGCTGTCAGTGTAAAGTGGATTGAGTGCTTCTACTACAGGTAAAGATGACCCGTCTTCCTTCTTGTCCTCTGGAGAGCCTTCTACACTCATGTCACGAAGGTCCCTTTGTTGCAGTGTTACATGAGCCCGCCATGACTGCACATTAAGTGACTGAGAAAGGCGCCATGAGTCCCCCAAATCACCACCTGAAATGTCAGATATCAGAATTTAGAGATTCTCAAAAACTTGTAAATTTGGCAAAAAAAAAGTATCATTTAAGTTAATTAGTATAATCATTGTATTCAATACCGGTATCCTTTTTTGAAATATGAACAAATAATATATATATATTTGCAACCCTCTCAAACATTTTCTAATACCCCCTGTACCCATAATGCTACCCAACACCTCTTTCACACTTCCTTTCTCGATAATTATTCTCCGCATCCTATTCACCCCCATTATTGCTCTCAACCAGTCATTCCTGCTCCTTCCCACTGTATCTACAATCCGTACTGTACTCTTATTTCTGCTTATTGAGTACCCTGTGCATTATAATCTTTGCCTCCTTTGATGTGGTTCTCTCTCACTCTCTCTCTCCATACATTTCCTTTTGGTAGTCTTTTATTCATTACCTTGCTCGTAGTCCCACTTGCAGACACAACCACTCCCAGAAATCTGAAATATGCAACTTTCTCCAGTCAAGTTAACTTTTATACTACAGTACAGTATTTCTGTTTCCCTTCCCTATTTATTTTCCTGTACAGTATATATCACAACCAAGTACAGAACCCAGTACTTACCCTCCTCCATATTTTGTGGAAACAGTAGTCCAGCAGTGTGATCGTCCGGTGACCATGATTTTGGCCGTCGGTTCTGTTCACCATTTTGGAGATTACTCGGTGTTGGTATACGAACACTGAGAGAGTTAGAAGTGGAGTCACAGGTCATAAATTCTTCTGTACTTTTACGTCGACTCCCCTTATTAGTGTGATCCACACCGTCGTTCTGAAAACTTCTGTTGGCTTTGTCAGCTCGTGCTTGTGCTGAAGTTGACTTGAGGTTTGTTTCAGATTTACTTCGCCACAATATGTTGTGTCGCTGTCTACTAGCATCAAGAATCCCCTGAAAAAAACAATACAATCATAGATTAATTAATTATCATAAAATTAATTGGTTGTTGACTAAAGATTAAGAACCTAAGATACCAAAATAAAATAATTGACAAAAGGTGAACAAACTGCTGTTATCTGACTCAAATACATCCACAAAAAGTTTATAAACCACAGTTTAATATATGGATGCATAAAGTTATTGAATTATGGTTGTGTAATGCCCTTGTGTTGAGTGACTGACTGTAATTTATTGAGACATCATAGAACACATCTGGTGAGGTAGAGAATATAAGTCAGTGTTTCTCTTGATTCCACATACACATTTTAGAGACTTTCTGATCACTCTAAATCTACCTCCGTGTTCCATTATAAGTTATGTACTTTGGCTATCTGACTAAATAATACTAACCTCATAAGTTTTCAGTTGGTTACAAAATGCTTGGTTTGGTTTGATACAGGTCCTCTTCTTCTTAACAAGGGCGAGAGCTTCTTCAAGATTCATATTAAAAGCCTTCATGGCGTAGGCAATCACAACTGATGCTGACCGACTGATCCCCATCTTGCAGTGAACTAAAACCTTAGAATTCTTTTTCCTGTAAATGGTTGATTGAATTTAGTGTTGCAAATCATTGGTCACATTACTGTATTGTCTTAGCACATACTGGAGCTTAAACTCTCTAGTTTTATTACACAAAATAAATAATTACGTACTGATAATGAAGTTAAAATTCAATTACAGGCAAATAAATAAAGCTAATCATTACATTATCATTAAAGACTGTAAATGTGTGGATGAAAATTAAGATTCCTCTCACCCTCCTTTTTCAATTTCCTGGTTACACCATTGGCTCCAGTCCTAGCCATTACAACTGGGTCTCAATCCTAATGACTTGATAATATTGGGGTCTATTGGGACTGGGGCCCCATCACCAAATGTTAACTTATCTTTACCTTAACTGCTACAAATTACAATAAGATATATACCAAATGGTCACTTATACTCACTTGACTTGTGTAATATATCTGAAGGTACTGTCCCAGTGTTTGAGGAGCTCGGTCTTCTCGTCATCGTAAACACGGATGTTGAGGTAGTCGTACGTCCCGGGGTAGAAATTGTCAATCTCCTTGGTTACATTAAGGATGTAACCCACCCTGGATGAGAGAGAAAAACATCCTGTATCCTGTACACTTAATAACATGTGTGTCTTGTGTCTAGAGAAATGTGGTACTAAATGAAACAAAGTGTGATAATATTAGTCTACTAAACTAAGTGTACAGCTAACAGTTCAGTACAGTACCTGGCTATGGTAAATAAGATGGAAGGATCAGAAGTACCATACATGTATACTTATAGTAAATTCATAGCAACAGTCAATGAACTACATCTCATGCAATACTCACCCATTAGACTGCAACTCCTCTAGGTTAGAAGCATTCCACTCTGATCCCAGGTACACGTGAGGGAATATCTCCGTTGCAGCGTCCATCTGGCCTAAGATCACCAGCATCTCTTGGTCAATGTACGACTTAAACTTGAAGAGATTCATAGCCAAGTCCTCTTCAAGCCTCTGTCGGATGTACTTGGAGGTGACCTCATCTATGTCAACGCTCATCATTATTTCTTTCAACTTGCTGCGGATGAGGAGCTGGGTTTCCTCCCTAAATGGATAAAATGAGGGAGTTACACTACAGCACATCATTAAACCACACTACAGTAATCTAATTGAAAGCTTATACTGTATGTAAATGTGTATCATAAAACCCATCAGAGTGCAGTACAGTATATAGTATTGTTGTATTGTATTTCAACTCAAAACTACATTAATTAAAGCAGCTGCTGTACTTAATAGTCAACTTTACCCAAAATTATCAAGTGTAAATTATTTATTATAATCAGGAGTTAAAATATGACACAGTTATTCATAGACAAGAGAGAAGGAAACACTGTAGGTCTATGGATCTCTTACTTATCAGTGAGGGAGTCTGGTGAGGGGGGTCTCTTAGACTCGAGGCTGTCCATGGCGTTCCACTCATTAATACAGGACTGGTCGGACCCCACGCCTCGCACGTAATAGCCCACCCAATCATGGTTGATGCCGCCCAAGAAGTAATGGGAATCTTGAGCTCTTGAACTTGACTTGTGCAGAGTTTGCAAGGCCGACCTGGAGGCAAGGAGAAAGAAAAGTAGAAGTTAGATCATGTATTGTGGTGCATCACAGTTACTTCTAAATTACCATACAAGAAGAAATATACTGTATAACTTAATATCTATCACATCAAAGTCCACATAATGAATACAAAATTAATACATAGACAATACAGTACTTTTCAAAGCACTGGGAATACATAAATCAAGTAGAGCTGTAGCTACATCTACAGTATAAAGGCATAACCTGATACTGTATTCTGCACTTTGTCTATGCTGTACTACTGTATAGTGATATATAAAAGCTTCATAAATTTATTATAATGATATTCTATATGAGTAATGCTCGGGGAAGAAAAAGTGAAGAGAGTAAACTTTCTAAACTTGTTGGCTTGCTGCGGCAGTTGGCACAATCATCAGTGCCAGCTCAGATGGTACTCGTCCACCACCAATAATAGTCACCTAACCAACCCCCCAGCACCGTCAACTACCGCAGCAAAACTTAACAGGAAATTCTTGCATAGTTACCGACAAAAATACTCAATTTACAATAAGCAATAATAATAAAATAAATAATACAAAATAACCAATACAAGTATATAACTAATTAAATTCAATTATGAACATTTAATGCATACACCGTCTCACCTTTCAAACTGATAGACTGAACCATTGTTTCATTTTATCCCTTGGCGTCTCAAAAGCTTCATTTCTCTTATACAACACAGTATTCCCAAGGTGACACAATACCACTATTTGCATAACCATGACAATGTACGAAGGAAGAATAGCCTAGTTATGTGTGTGAATAGCAGTAATCAGGGTTATTTGTTTCTGAGATGTTATGCTGCATCGTCTTGCGTCAGGTACCGCCACCACAATATATTTTCACTCATTTTCTGCCCAAACTTTTAAGTAGTGGAGTTGTATACAGTATTGAAGACAAGTAAAATACCGTTGTAAGGTCTTCCTCACTCCTGGGAATATCCTCATGTGAAGGCCACCAAGATTTCTCAGCCACACCGGTCCTGAGTGGTGGTGTAAGATTAGACAACAATCATGATGGAAAGGGGATACTTGATGCCAGACAGACAGTCCCCCTTCCCTCCCACCCTATCCCACTAACTGTCTACCAGCCAGCCCGAGTCCCCCTTCCCTCCCACCCTGTCCCACTAACTGTCTACCAGCCAGCCAAACAGTCCTCCTTCTTTCCTTCCATCCCATCTCACTAGCCATGAGGGAATGGAGAAACTTGACGGCAGCCAGACAGTCCCCATTCCTTCCCGCCCCATCCTACTAGGGAAAACTTGACCCCAGCCAGCTAGACAGTCCCCCTTCCTTCCTTCCATCACATCCCACTAGCCATGAGGGAAGGGGATACTCAACGCCAGCTACCCAGTTCCCCTTCCCATCTCATCTAGTTCCTCGCAGGGCTGCAGGAGGACACTCTCTCAAGATACACCATAACCTGTTTCTCTGCACCTTCAAATTTTTCTCATACAAGTCACGCTCAAGTCGTCTTCCTCATCAACACATTCTTCTGTCATAGCTATTCCTGGAAGTCGCTCTTTTAACGGTATCTTTAAATACCAACATGAACAAAACGGATATCGGTTATTTTCCCAGTATTAAAAAGGGAGAGAGAGATTACTTGATTACTTAATTAAATGAAAGATGCGGTTAGTGTAGTGTTGCCAGCGTAGCATCTTCTCCAACAATACAACACGACCAACCTAACTTGTGGACAGTATAGAAACAGTGAATTATGAGAGAAATCTTAATTTACTGCCGCTGGGCTCCCCTGTTCTTGCAGCTTGTATACTGATCACAGCTGCTGGGAGAGGGTGAGCCAAGATAAATTACAATATTTTGCTCATCTTAACACTACATTAAGTATGGTGGAGAGATACAGTGCGTTACGGTAAGTGAAACCACAATTTTCAATACTTTTTTTTATAATTTAACGAAATAAATTACATAAGGTCAATACACATGAAACCAGATCACTTTCTATTGCATTTACTTTAGAAAATATAGCACGTACGAATATTAGAAAAACCAACGACTGAGTCTTATTGATAATGAACTTTATAATACGGTAATCATAACAGACAATAAATGAAAGTTAGATATGATTAATGTGGAAGTGGTGAGGGACAGGCAGTGGGAAGGTAAAGTGAATGTTAGTTACTACGTGAGGGTCGAGATATGTTGCGTCACCTTGCCTCGCCTCGTCATGACATACTGTACACAAACATTCACAAAGAAACACGTAAAAAAACACAAACTTTGCAGTGATATTTCAACTACAATAACCTTTTTCATACTTCAACACATGTCTGGTTTCAATCTATTGTTTTTATTTTACATTTACGTATAAGAATATCTAAACTTTCCTCACTTTTATTTTTAATTTTACTTCATATAACAAAACGGGAGACTAATCTTATTATTCAAACGCGATTTTAGAGGATCAAATACGAACGATAATTAACAAATCAAGTTTAAAATAGGAATAATTTTCGTTTTTATTAAGCTAAAGACGCTTAATATGGCTATAGAGAAGAAGAGTCATATCAAGAACACGACCACAAGCCAAGGTAAAGTGGCGGGCTGAGCTTGCGTTACATCACATTGGGTTCTGGACTAGCCTAACCAAGCAACACTATTAGAACGTCAGGAACACATATACACACAACCTGAGCATCGAGAATAGTGCCACAACTCCACCTTCCTTGCCTCTGTCCTTCTGTTATTCCTACGTCAATTAGGGAGTTTTTTTTTATGCATAAGTAGGAAGCCCCACAAGCAATGGTCGTGATCGCCCCATCCTTGACCTCCCCCACACTCACCTAGCAGCGTCACCTATCACAAACTCGGTGACGTCATCCTAGACAACCTCAAGTTCCCAAGAGTTCCAGGCTTTCAGAGTCTTGTTTCCTGCGGTTTCCGGCCCCAAGACCTATTCCTGGGGCATCTTCAACGTATTGTGAAGGTCTGGTTATAAAAGGGACTGTCACAGCAACAAAACTAGCACGACTTACAGCTGTTGACTGATTAGTATGGTAAATTAAGAAATGAGCTCTAGTGAATACGCTGGTTAGGTATGTTGTAACATCCATTAATTTACGAATATTTCATTACTTACAGCGAACAGGTTTCATGCCTAACTGGAGGAACAGCAGAAATGAATATCTACCTCGATCGAGTACTTGACAATAACTAGAGCACCAAGTTTTTTTTTTTATCCAGTTCATTATGAGTCACAAGCTACCTCGACTGGATAATTTTATTACGATTTTTTAGTCTCAGTTTTTATCCAGATTCCCGTGTGTCCATTCTTTTTTAATTAGTGTTCTGTAAATATGACTCCGTTTAACTGGTGGGTGTAGTGTGGAAGACCCGACTTTAAGGGTTTCTCCCAGCCAGCACATCCGTACACAACAAGCTTGACTATGTAGCTCAAGACAGGAAGCACACACATTGTAATCACAAACAAACATTAAGGTTACCACTCACGATACCCGTTACGTTATTATCATCAACATTGTGAAAACAGAGTAAATGTCAATTCGTATTATCTGGCAGTGTACGAATCGTCATGACTGTATACAGAGACGTACAAACATCGTCACTGAATGTTTACTGTCTGGACTCGCATAACAACTCAGACACCTCCTACATAACTCAGTATCAATTAAAGAAACAAACGTATAATATTAAATAGGAGGGGAAGACATTGTGCTATTTCTATCTGCTTGGGTCATAAGATAACTAGCATTTGTTTTCGATGAGTCTCTAAAAGAAATCGTTGAAGTATATATATTTTTCTTTCAAATGGTGAATTGGGTGAAGGTTAAAATAATAGATTTTTTTTAACCCAAGGGAGAAAAGTTACAATGTTTATTTCAGCTGTGACCTCGTGTCCACCATAAATTCCCCCCCCTCCCCACACACACACACCCTTTCTTCTTCCACTCCCTGTTGGCCCTCACCAAACACACACACACACACACACTCTCTCTCTCTCTCTCTCTCTCTCTCTCTCTCTCTCTCTCTCTCTCTCTCACCACATCGCCAATTATTCCTCAGTCTTCCAGAACTCTTGACCAAGTTTCCCCCCGGCTGGTCACCACCGCATCAAGCTCTATTAAAACTAAATTTCCCACATAAAATAAGGATTGCGCAACTCGTGTGTAAGAAAACTTTATATGACATAAAAGAGACAAACTTAAGTTATTTCACGTGAGAGTGAAAGCTGAGGTGGGCGCGGCGGAGGTGGTCGTGGCTTGGCGTGTGGTGGGTGATATCTTCCCAGGGACGCACGGACGGACACCATTTCACACTTAATAATTACAAAAGAAAACACGTATATGATAGTGATTAATCAGTTACCAATAGTACAAAGAGCTATCGAGAAAATATATAAAGGCCAGAGAATGATTGATACGTTATGTAGTGTTATCTGTCACGAACCCTCTTGCACCACACGGCCTAAGACACGCTAAGGAGATAACTGTGGGAGGATATCAATGGAGCAAAGTGAATGTCTTTAGTATACATATGACAAGAGGTCTTCCTTTCACTAGTCTCCGCGGGGGAGGGCTTGAGAGGGGAGTGTGATGCCCCCATCCACCCCCCCCCCCCCCGCTAAGTTCCGGGACACACATATTTCTCGTAATTTCCCAACACAACTGCAACTATGTATTCCTTGACCCTCACCTAACCCACAACACACTTGCTCTCTCTCACACAACACGATCTTCGCTTCACTGTGGATTATGTCTACTTTAAAAGACGTCTTGACCATCGCCTTGTACTCGGCTTTCACTATGTAGCTCTTAAGTTCAGCCCTGCCTCATTTTCAAGCCTTGGGTACAGGTTTGACTCTCGATATGGGAATGCGGTGAATGTGTGTCCATGACCACAAAGTCTTCAGCAACGCGTCTCATGGTGTCAGTTTATCATTTGTAGTCTTAGATGCGGTGTTCACTACTCTACGCCAACAGGTGTATATGTAACCTTCACCTGTGATGTTTGTGTTTAATGTGTAAATGTTCTAAATATAAATGTTACTCAGGCTGTCGGACACCACAAGAATGTTAGGTTGGTTTAAGTTACTTCCAGCTGAATAGAAACCCAGCAGATATTTACAAATTATTAAATATAATTTCTCCTAAACCACTGAGAGGGAAAAAAATACTTACAATACTCATCTTGGTTGTGTGAATCATACTGAACTCTAATTACAGGTGGAACAGTGTTTACGTTTGGTGATTCAGGTAACCTTTCACCCCGGGCGTGATCAGCTCTCAACGGGCACCTCACCCACCCCACCTCTGCCCTGCCCAACCCGACAAACTTTCCCTACACCAGTCTATTCCTCTTTCTCCCCCACACACACTCACCGTCCTCCTCCTCCACCAGACACTCACTGCAGTTCTGAGTCACTCTCATCACTGCTGGCGACAAGTCCTTAAGCAGTCATAACTTTCCCTTTCATTCTTCTGACATACCTACCATTGTCAACCCACCACACTCTCTCTCTCTCCCTCTCTCTCTCTCTCATTCACTGAAGGTTCCTGTACGCTACTCGAGGTCCCCTTCTCTACCAACCATCGCTTCCAGTCAAGGCTCTTTACAACAGCTTCCCACTTCATACACCTCTTCCTACACCTTATTTACCTCTTCGTCTCGCTACACCCACGAAGCCAAGGGTATATAATCAGGGGTGCAAGAGCAAGGAGTGACCCTCTCTTAAAAAAAAAAAAAAATAACACCCATCAATAAATAAGCTAAGATAAACACGATAAATATTATGAAGTATGAGACTAAGCTATGCGGAAGACTCTCTCTCTCTCTCTCTCTCTCTCTCTCTCTCTCTCTCTCTCTCTCTCTCTCACCGTAACCAAACAATGATGCGTTTTATTGACTCTACCTCAACCTTTTTTTTATCCATGTCCTCCAGTATAAGATAAACAGGAAGACATAGGGAGGTAAATAATCTAGTAAATTCAACACGCGAGGCTAACAGACATATATAATCGAAGGTATATTTGAAATAGAGACTTAAAAGTAACCATTTCCCGAGGTTGAAAGCAGCATAAGGTAGAGTAGTGTGTTGGTAATCAATTCGTAGAGGGAATAGCTATCAGATTGTGGCACCACTTCAATGCTAGTATCAGTAACGTCGTCATTAAACTCATTATACACCCACTAGCTCTTACTAGACCAACCAATAGCATTTATTTCCCACCTTATTTACGCTAAAACATAAAAATAATAAAAAAACAAACAAACTCAGATTCACTTAGAGGTTAAAACTGACATACACAACAATATTAACCCAAACAAAGATATAGACTATACATTAATTTCATCCTTGTAAAGTTACCATATTTAGTTATTTTAAAGCTTCCGTGTATTTTGAGTTATTTCTGAACGTGAATGAGATTAGAAAGCATTCTTACATCTTCATTTACAAGGAATAACCGTAGTAGTAGTAGTAGTAGTAGTAGTAGTAGTAGTAGTAGTAGTAGTAGTAGTAGTAGTAGTAGTAGTAGTAGTGTGTGTGTGTGTGTGTGAAGCCTAGTGGAGTAACGTAACGTCTCTTAGCCAGTCACAGAAGATGTCACGCTTGCGGGTATAAAGTTTCTAGTCTACCTTGGAATACCGTGACAGTTACACACAAAAAAGGTTAGGTTAGGTTAGATTTGGTTATTATCTTGACTAGACCTTGAAGCTGAGAATTGATTTTGTTTATATAACTTGACATTAACTTTAATGTACTTGTGTGGCTGACTTCAGTAGGTTAAGGCTCACAGATCGGATGGTACTGACAGTTGCCACACACACACACGTCAACTGTAGGTGTCGCTGTTCTCCATTGTGTGTATACATATTACATAATGTACGTGTGTGTGTGTTTGTGTGTGTGTGAGAGAGAGAATTCAATACGCTGTTCTGTTAGTGTGGCTTCCTCTTACATCATAAAACACAAGCCATTCTGTTATTGTCCTTGGTTATTTTTCACACTGCCCGTTATTGCCACAGTGATTCTTTGTTTATATCGTTGGTGAATATAACGTGTTCGCTTGTTTTGTTTTGCAGTGTTGGGTAGCCCGCAAGGTTAGTGTGTATGTGTGGGTGTTTGTCCTTCAGTGTAATATCGCCAGGTTGCAGTGTATAATATCCTGCCCACTTAGCCTGCTGTTGCCTGTCGGGTCCTGGGGTCTCTTGAGTGTGGCCTTGAGCTAAGTGTACACAGACGCGCACCTCACACTTCAAGGTCCTACTCCACCACAACTCACGATCTTCCAACACTAGAGGCGGTTATTGACACACACACACACACCGGGAAGACGACGACGACACAGTGTTGCCATCAGCCAATTTCACCTCTCCATCAGGAACTTCTTAGATTAGGTTAGGTTAGTTGATGATAGAGTTGGATTAGGTGTATCTTGGAAGACATTTGCCAAACAACAACACAACGACAGCAACACAATGACAGCTTTCCTTTCAGTCTCTTTACGTCTCCCAGGATCAAAGAAGTTCACTGACGGGGAGGGACAGACAGAGACAGACAGACAGACAGACAAGAGTGAAATCTATATCACTTTAGTTTTCACAGTAAGTCTATGTTGTGGTGGTTTATATGACTGAGTGAATGTCGACTCTTATGGCCAAGTTTGGACTCCATCATTTAAACAAAAAACAAAAATATTTCATTCTGCTAGAGTTGTTTTTCTGATGTTGATTGATATTAAAATTAAATCTTGTCTTTATAGGTATTTCTAGATGGAGGGAGGAGGCGTGAAGCAGACAAACGCGGGAGGATGGAGGAAGGATGAAGGAGGGACGGAGAAGGGGGAAGGAGGGAGGGGTGAAGGCGAGGAGGGAGGGGTGAAGGAAGGGGGATGGAGGGACGGAGAAGGGGGAAGGAGGGAGGGGTGAAGGCGAGGAGGGAGGGGTGAAGGAACGGGGTGAAAGGAGGGACGGAGAAGGAGGGAGGGGTGAAGGGAGGGAGGGGTGAAGGAAGGGGGTGAAAGGAGGGACGGAGAAGGGGAAAAGAGGGAGGGGTGAAGGCAAGAGGAGGGAGGGGTGAAGGAAGGGGTGAAAGGAGGGACGGAGAGGGGGCAGGGGGTGGTGTGGCAGCCCAGGGGAAGGGAGGGAGTGTGGCAACAACCGCCATATCAGAGCGGGTGTGGCTGGCTGGAGGGAGGGAGGGAGGGAGGGAGGGACCCGGCCGGCACATACTGACTACCCCACTCGGAGTCATGACTTTCCAACGTGTGTCTCTCCAACTCTTTCTCGGGTCCATAACCTAACCTAACCTAACCTAATCTAATCTAACCTAACCTAACCTAATCTAATCTAACCTAACATTAACCTAACCTAACACTGTGGGGGTTAATAATGGAAGGAAAATGTTCTATATAAAAAAAAATCATTAACTATTTTTACACATAATCTCTCTCTCTCTCTCTCTCTCTCTCTCTCTCTCTCTCTCTCTCTCTCTTTCTCCTGGAGGCGACGACGTGGCCGGGTAAGAAAAGCTGGGCGGCGCTGCATTACATGACACACACACACACACACACACAGTGACCCGGGGTGAGGAAACACACACACACACCCAGCCACACCCACCTCACCTCTTCTCTACAATACCTCACTTCTACAATACCTCACTTCTACAATACCTCACTTCTACAATAATGGTATACCACAACACACGGTCTTATTAGGCAGGTGTGTGTGTGTGTGTGTGTGTGTGTGTGTGTGTGTGTGTGTGTGACCCCTCACCCCACAAGCCGGGTCAACACAACGCTCCCACGCTCCAGTCCCCCCTCCCCCCCCCCCCAGCACACACACACACACACACGCTGGTTCCCCCACGCTTATGCAAGTCCCAACACGTTTCCGAATCGAGTGAGGGTGTGGCCAAGGGTGTGACTAAGAGTGTGACCAAGGATGTGGCCAAGGGTGTGACTAAGAGTGTGATCAAGGGTGTAACCAAGGATGTGACTAAGAGTTTGACCAAGGGTGTGACTTTGAGTGTGACCTAGGGTGTGACCAAGGGTGTGACCAAGTGATGTGACCAAGGGTGTGAGTAAGGGTGTGTTACACGTCACACTTACCTTGGATTACACACTTACACCTATCTGGATAACACACTTACACTTATCTGGATTACACACTTACACTTGTCCGGATTACACACTTACACTTGTCTGGATAACACACTAAAGATAACACTGAGATCATAGACGAAACCGATTACCGGATATCTTTTATTTCGGATATCTGCCGGTTGTCATGGTTACCAGAATAAGATAAACACGTCACGTCACCCGGGAGTCTTGTTGACAAAACGCTGGCGACACTGTGACGTCACGGTCGACACACTTCCCTCCTTGAAAGGTCGACGTCACTATGAGTATTAATTAGCAGGGAACAAACACACACACACACACACACACACACACACACACACACAAGGCTTATTGTAGTGTTACTGAATTATTAAATTAAGGTGGTGATATTACGAGGAGGGGTGTGAGGAGGGGGGGAGGGGGGGGGTGGGGGGTGAGGGGGGTGAGGAGGAGGGGGGGTGAGGAGGAGAGGGTGAGGGGGGGGGGGCAGTACCTTCCTTGAGAGGTGGGAGGCAATTCATGTATAACAAGATAGTCTGTCTAACCACAAACACCCCACCGTGTGCGTGTGTGTGTGTGTGTGTTAAGAGTCCCTCAAGTAAGTCCCTCAGCCAATGGACTAAGATCACGGTCGATACACTCTGTAGGATCGTGTCACATTCGCCCACCAACCCACCAAAGCCCACCCACCCCAACCCACCCCCGGAGAAGAAAGTTAAGTGTGCCAACCTGTAAGATATAGCCTGTTAGTGCGTGTCCCAAGAGGCGTTATCCTTCCACCCTCACCCACCCTCATCCAACCAACCACCTTCACCCACCCACCTAAACAACCCACTTTCACCCACCCCTACAACAACAACACAACTCATCTCTGTATCTACAACCTCTACAACACACAGAAATAACAACACGAGAGAGAGAGAGAGAGAGAGAGAGAGAGAGAGAGAGAGAGAGAGAGAGAGAGATTATCCCCTTAAGTGATACCTTAAAAATATAGCTTCAGCATTTGTCTTCACACACACTGCTAAGTAAACAAGATCGATTCATGTAGCGGGGTTACCAAATATAGCCCCCCCCCCCAACCACCACCAGTTATCACCACTATCGTCATCATCACCACCATCACGAGCACTATCACTATTGGGTCAAGTGACAAAGGTATCATCATGCAACACTTGTCAATTGTCATGCACTGTCAGAGAAGACCTTTAGTGGGTGGTATTACCTCTCAAAATACCACGAGTTTGTACCTCTACCTCCTCCCCCCTCCCACCCCCCCCCCCCACCAGAGATCAAGTGAGGTGATGACTGGATCTCTCACACCATCACCCCCACACCCCCCTGCCTTGACATACACTACCTCTCCCCCCCCCCTCTCTACCCCTCCTTGACATAAACCTCTGCCCCCTCCCTCACCCCTCCTTGACATAAACCTCTCCCCCTCCCTCACCCCTCCTTCCATGACATACACCCCACCTTCCTGCCTTGACACACCCCACCCCTCCTCCACAACCTGCATTAACACCTCCCCCATTACACCACCATCCATCCCCTCCCCCACACCCCCCATCCATTGACACACACCACCCCTCCCCCACACCCCCATCCCTTGACACACACCATCCCTCCCCCACACCCCCATCACCCCACACCAACCCTATTTCGGTGGTGGACGAGAAGGTCATTAAAATACCGGAAAATCACAGCCACCACTATGATAGGAGAGAGAGAGAGGTTTAACATTTTAATACCGGATGTTCCTGGTATACCTGGTGTTGTGAGAATGTCTATCTGGGTGTCTGGTATCAGTGAACAACACCTTAATACCAACTATCACCATTATTAACGCGATCGTAACACTATCATCACCATCAAACACCATTCAATGCCATAACACCATCTAATATCATTGTAAACACGATTATCACCATCTAACACCACAACCACCAACACCATCCACCACTACCACCAACTAACACCACCAACTAACACCACCACTAACACCACCAACTAACACCACCACTAACACCACCAACTAACACCACCAACTAACACCACCACTAACACCACCAACTAACACCACCACTAACACCACCACCTAACACCAACTAACACCACCACTAACACCACCACTAACACCACCAACTAACACCACCACTAACACCACAACCATCAACACCATCCACCACTACCACCACTAACACCACCACTAACACCATCATAATTACTGTGGCTCTTAACCGTAACCAAACACCGTTCACTTAACACCAGGTAATATTACTCACTGTTCACGTTGTAAAAATAAAAATAAACCTTAACTTTTCTTTTGGTATTTTGGGATCTTATTACTGCTGTTATAAAAGTATGGAAAGTATCTAACATATTACAAAGTTTTAGAGAAATATATATAGTTTCTAATGATATTTTTCTATTGTGGTTTAAAATAAAATAAATAGTGGTTTTATCATGTGAAGATCAGCCCCCCCCCCCCCAAAAAAAAAGAAAAAAAAATAGAAATTTGTTTTACCTGTTCGGGAAATAATCGATTCTCTACCTGGTGAAAGGGTTAAGTTAGGTTAGGTTATCCCCTACCCGACCCCGGACAGTGAGGTGTGGTGGAGCCCTCACCCCCCCCTCCCTCTGAATGACTGAGTGAGTGTCATGACAGGAAGATCCGTGAACTTAATTGATGTTTGATCTGTACACACACACACACACACACACCACCTGTTTCCTCCTCTTGGCCACCACTAAAGAAACTATTTGGAATTACCTGAAGATTAACCACCCTAACGCTACCCTAACCCCAACACCAACCTAACCTAACTAAAACACTGGAGGTCTACAAGGAAGTGAAGCTCCCTCAGTTTGGTAAGAGGGAGGGAGGGAGGGAGGGAGGGAGGGAGGGACCCAGATAATGTACGTGACGTGTGGTGTGAGAGAGGGAGGAGAGGGAGGGGAGAGGGAGGGAGGGAGGGAGGGGGAGGGAGAGGGAGAGGGAGAGAGGGAGAGAGGGAGGGAGGGTTGAGAGTGTAGACAGATGGTGATTAGTAAAAAGATCCCAGCGTAACCTAATCGTCAGCTGGTTCATGTTAGGTTAGGTTAGGTTAGGTTAGGTTAGGTATCCTCTCAATCCTAGACTCGAGACAGATAGGATCCTGGAGGACTAATCTACCACCCCCACCACCACTACCACCATCACCACCACCAACCACAATTACCACTACTATCACCACTACACCTTTCTCAACACTTCTTCACTACTAAGAAAAAACACCTCAATCAATACACCATTCAGTCCAGTGTGTGTGTGTGTGTGTGTGTGTGTGTGTGTGAGTGAGTGAGTGTGAGTGTGAGTGAGTGTGAGTGAGAGTGTGTGTGTGTGTCCTAGAGGTCACCCCCCCCCCCCCGGGTCAATGATCGATGGTGATAAAGTATTGAGCCTTACACCCTTGACCCCCCTTACCCCTCCCCCTCCCCCTTACCTATGAACCCTCCTCTCTATCACTGAACTCGTCCACCTCCTATTGTCCTCCACCCCCCCCCCTCTACCCCCCTCCCCCCTCCCTCGGGTTAATTTATCTACCGTTCACGCCTCAGGGCAGCACGTGTACCCTGAAGGAGTGGCTGAAGGTACTGGGTCACTGGCCTTCTTTACCTCACTCCTTCTCCTCCTTATCTCCTCTTCCTTCTCGTCTCTTCCTCTTCCTCCTCTCGTCTCTTCCTCCTCCTCCTCCTCCTACCCCACCTAACACACAGGTACCACAGGTGTCACCCTCAATATACCTGGTGCAATTAATCCTCTTCCCCTCACAGGTGTGGTATAAGGTATAGTGGATGTGTGTCTGTCTGTCTGATAACTACGGCCTAAATACCTACCTTGCTTTCTCGAGTGCCCCCCCCCCCCATTCCCCTCACCTCCCCCTACCCCCCCTTTTCTCTCTCTCACTCTTTCTCCTCCCTACTACGACTTCCTGACACGTCTCTCTCTCTCTCTCTCTCTCTCTCTCTCTCTCTCTCTCTCTCTCTCTCGTACTGCATGGAGTTATCAAGGACCGGGTCTCGTACTTGTGTGTGTGTATGTGTGTGTGTGTGTACGTCAAAACCATCACTTAACCTTCTTGTATTATTGTGTGAGGTCCTGAATTATAAAACACACACACACACACACACACACACACTCAACCTGCCTGACCCAACTTTCCCTAAGTTTCGTTCAACACAGCGGCTCTTAACACCACCCAACACCGCTCTTAACACCACGGCTCTGACACCACTCATCACATCTCTTAACACCATCTAACACCACACACGCCCTCAAGACACCTCCACAAACAGCTAATTAAGAGCCTTCCACCTTCAGAAAGTTACCTGCAGACTAAAACACCTGAGTAAAACACCTGAGTAAAACACCTGAGTACATAATTTGCGGTATAGTGTGAGTGTGTTTGAGTGAGTTTGAGTGTATTTGAGTGTGAGTGTGTTTGAGTGTGGGTGTGTTTAGCGAATGAGTGTGTTTAACAAAGTAAGTATGTTTAGTGAGTGCGTTTGAGTGTGAGTGCGTGTAACAGTAATCTATGAAGGGTTTGGAGAGCGTTGTATCGATTGTTCACCTGCCAGGTACGTCGAGCTAATGAATGAGTAACCCTTTCCTTCCAACTGCCTCTCCCTCACTCTCCCTTCCTCCTTCCCACCCTCACTCTCTTCCTTCTTCCTTCCCACCCTCACTCTCTTCCTTCTTCCTTCCCACCCTCACTCTCTCCCTCACCTACTACACCCATTCACACCCTTACAATAAGGTTCCCACCCTTTCAAAACTACTTCACACACACACACACCTAGATCACACCTTGTGTCTTTATGGCGACAGAGAGACACACAATTACTTCCTGCTGGTGTTGCCTGAAGGAGGGAGCGTAGTGAGGATGAGTGACTGAGTTAGGGTGAGTGGCTAAGGTTGGGGGTGAGTGACCGTTCTTCGTATCAGCCTTGAGCCAAACAAGCAAAACGTCTCCTCAGTTCGGGTGGACCGGAAATCAATAATGAGTGACCTGCTTAACACGGAAGTGACCTACAGTGGACCTAACCCAACCTAACCTAACCCAGTCTAACCTAACCTAACCTAACCAGGATCAGTAAGAGGAGGTCAGGTAGTGGTCAGGTGCAGGAGTCAGGTAAGATCTGCCACTTAACGAGGAGGAACAAACGGACGTGACAGAGGGGGTGGGTAGATGGCCTCTGGGGGGGTTCTTCCCTGCAGCATGACTCTCTTGCCCAGACCAACCACCCCACTACTGCCCCACCCCACACCCCCGCTACTGCCCCACCCCACACCCCCGCTACTGCCCCACCCCACCCCACACCCCCACTACTGCCCCACCCCACACCCCCACTACTGCCCCACCCCACACCCCCACTACTGCCCCACCCCTCTAGACCCCACTGCACTGCCCACCCACATCCCATTTGCAGCCCCCTTGATCCCACACCCCTCCGCCACCCACATACCACCACTATACCACCCCTAGACCTGCCGCCCACACCCACCCACACCCACCCACACCTCTCTCTCTTTCTATCTCTCTCTTCAATGACAACCTGTTCCCTCTCATCACAAGGCCATCTCCAGCGGACCTCTCACCCCCCTCCCTCACCTCTCACCCCCCTCCCTCACCTCTCACCCCCTCTTTCCTTCATGAAACACACAATAGGATTCACCTGCAAGATTGGGTCACCATTCAGCGGCGGTCAGACCTTGAAGCGATCACCAAAAAACACCCCACCACAATCACGGTCACCAAAACACTCACCAGTCACGATTTATAAAGATGACATTACCTGCAGGCAATCACGTGACGTCATACAGGTGAGTAACATTCAATAACACGGCAGAATTTTGTAAAATTAACGTCAATAACTCCGACAATCACAGGAGAATCATCACAATGTTTTTTTGGTGTGTGTGTGTGTGTGTGTGTGTGTGTGTGTGTGTGTGAGCAGGAAACACCTACATAAGGGCTTCAGGCAACAGGTCTGTAAGCTACCAGGTTCAATATTAGGTTAAATTAGGTTAGGTTAGGTTAGGTTAAATTTGGTTTGGTTTGGTTAGGTTAGGTTAGGCTGCCTCATCTCAACTACTTAAGAATGGTTTAAATTCCCCCTATTCGTGTACAGTTTTTCCAGGAGCTTATTACTCTATCAACACCCCCCTTCCCCCACACCAATAACATACATCACAATCATCGCATTGCCCCTCCCATTACCCTAACCTAACCTAACCACAACATCTACGTCTCCCCAACGCACATACGGACACTCTGAGGTGACTGGCAAGAGCGGATAAAGGAAGTTGTAAAGTGTGGAAATATTATTGTTATTATTTATATCACCAAGTTTTATCCGCACCACTGTTAAGAACCTGGTGGTGTGGTGGTGGTGTGGTGGTGATGTGGTGTGGTGGTGTTGTGGTGAAGTGGTGGTGCGTTTTTGTGTTATATGTACACTACCACAAACACACGCCGGGTGAAAGGTCTTCCGAGAATAATTTCAATCGACAGCAAAATGTCTGTCTGTGTCACTGTCCAAGGACAATAGGGGGCAGAGAGCAGGGACGGGTGACAGGGGCAGAGGGCAGGGACGGGTGACAGGGGCAGAGGGCAGGGACGGGTGACAGGGGCAGAGGGCAGGGACGGGTGATAGGGGCAAGGGGCATCTAGCAGGAGGGGGGGGGAGGGCAAGATGTGTCTAGCAGGGGAACAAGAGGCGACTAGCAGGGAGGAGGAGGAGGAGACTGACTTGACTGACTGACTGACAAGAAAACAACACAAACCAACACTAGGTCCAATCGTGTGTGTCCAAAACAAACCTTAAACGGTGAAGCTGAATCACTCAAACTATAGAAAATAAGCACTCAAGTTCTACCCCCCCTTAAACCCCCTCCCCCCCACCCTTAACCCCCCTCCCCCCTCCCTACCTACCTACCCAGAACCCCCCCCTCCCTACCTACCCAGAACCCCCCTCCCCCCCTCCCTACCTACCTATCCAGAACCCCCCTTCCACCCTACCCTCAAGATATTTACCTGTGTTTAATAATGAGTTTTTGATGACAGGTGAGTGTGGGATATCGTCGGACCCGGAAGCCTGTCAGTCTGTGTTTGTCCGTCTGTTTGGAGTGGTTAGTTTGCCCCTCCTCCTCCTCCTCCTCCTCCCTCTCTCATCTTCCCCTTTCTTCCTCCCTCCACCCCTCCCTCCCCTCCCCCTATCACACACACACACACACACACACACACACACACACACACAGAAATAAGCAGGTGTAGTCAGACAACTGTAGAGTGACCACAAGAGACTGTCCCGTTACCTGGGCGGGGCGGGGCGGGGGGGGGGGGGGGGTGGAGGTGAGGGGCGTGAAGGGGTGGAGGTGAGGGAAGGGTAAAGGGAGGAAGGGAGGGGGAGGTGAACAGGTAAACTGACAACACCCACACACACCCATATGTCCCTCCTCATTGCCTGCGGTCACTACCACCACCTACCACCATCACCACAACCACTATCATCACCACAATCAACTATACTACCACCCACCACCCCCCACCACCCCAACCACCCCCAACCAACTGTCACAATAACAGGATTTCCGGAAGGTTAGACCGTGGCGTAACGTAACAGGTGTAGCAGCCAACACGTGCCGGAGCTAACAGGTGTGTGTGTGGACAGGTGAAGCTTCAGTAATTACTCGCACCTGTATACCTCACCTGGTACCTACCTTACTTCTCACTTACCTCACCTCTCACCAACACCTCACCTCACCACACACACACCTCGGCAGGTAACACACTCAACACACTCACCTGTAAAGAAAATAAAAACAATTAACAAAAACAGAGAAATAAATAAACAAGAATAAAAACAAACAGACAGAAAGATTGGAAAGTATAAAAAGTATAAAACAAAAAAAATAAAAAAAATAAAAAAATAATAAAAATAATAAAAAAATAACTAAAACTAAAAAAGGTTTAAAAAATAATAAAAAAAATATATAAAAACTAAAAATAATGTAATAAAACAGGTAAAATGAGGTGAATAACGGTGGAAAATAGTGATAATGGTTGATTCCTGTTACAACAATACCTGGGTGATAATTACAGTGTCCGGTGATGACAATACTCCACCATATGTCCTGCTGCCTCATCCATCCATCCATCCAACTTCTTCCCTTCTCCTTCTTCTTCCTCTCCTTCTTCCTCTCTTTCTTCCTCCTTCGCAACAAACATACCACCTCCAGTACCTCCTCTCCCTACCCCCCCCCACTCTCTCTCCACCTCTCTCTACCCCCCTCTCCACCACCCCCCCCCCCCCCCCACAGGATTCTTTGTAGGTCTATTAGAGGTCACCAGGTCGCGAAACCAGCAGGGGGAGAGAGGGAGGGGGAGACGGACGGGGAGAGGGAGAGAGGGAGAGAGAGGGAGAAGCTATACACTGTCAACACAACGTGACAATAACATGCTTCCGTTGTGTACATACATTGCTCTCACCCCCCTCCCCCCCACCCCCTGTCAGCCATGTTCCACAATAGTCTAGTTTCTCTTTGTCTTTGTCTGTACAGTATGCTTGTTTTATTCGCTGACACACACACACACACACACACACACACACACACACTTACCCAGCCTTACTCACCTCACCTCCTCCCCCAGTATGAATCTCTACAAGGGGGGAGGGAGGAGGGGGGAGGGGGTGTATCTTGACGACGGTACTACTGATAAGTTATCTTCTCCATAGACGACATCTTATCATAATTGTTGTCATGGTATGGTTATGTTAGGTTAAGGTTTGGTTGAAATCTCTTAAGTGATCCCTAAATACAGTATATCCCTGGTAATTATGAACTTCTTTCTTTCTTTCTTTCTTTCTTTCTTTCTTTCTTTCTCTCTCTTTCTTTCTCTCTTTCCTTCCTTCCTTTCTCTCTCTCTCCCTCCTTCATTCATTCCTTCTTCCTTCATCACGTCAGAAGATCCGGGTCGAGTTACCGATTCATGTGACACTTCAGGAGTCGTGTTGTTCTGTGTGTGTTTTTGTTCACGGGGGGGGGGGGGGGTTAAAGTGTTCATTAGTTCTGATAAGGTGAACAGTACTGACTCTCTGTTCTTATTGGTTGATTGGATGAACACCTTTGTATTGAGTTCATTCTCTTTTTTCTCCCATTCTCTCTCTCTCTCTCTCTCTCTCTCTCTCTCTCTCATTAAACAAGGAGAGGTGAAATCTGAAGGTGTGTTTATTGCCCAGGTGTAAATACAACCTAACCTAACCTAACCTAACCCAACCTAATCTAAGAGTAGAGAGATTCGTCAGGTAATTCAAGATCTCATTAAGAATTTTATTTTCCCAGGTATTCAAAGGTTGTTACTGCCATGACTCGTGAACTATGATAAGGGTGTTGCTACGGGGGGGGGAGGAGGGGGGAGGAGGGGGGGGAGGGGGTGGGGGGGGAGGGGGGGGGAAACGCGAGTAACAAGATCTGGTGAGTCAACTTTACTTTCATAGATACACACACACACACACACACACAGACACACGCACACACACACACACACACACACACACACACACACACACACAGATCTTTTAAGTGTCACTCTCATTTATTATAATTAGTATTGTTTCAGTTATTATTTATTATCATTATTATTAGTTATTACGCCTCCTGTCATCATTAATCACCATTATTATACCACCATGACAATTATAACACCACCGTTATCACCAAACCTATCACCCGTATCTATTAAAAAAATAATACACACACATCACTGCACCTAACCTAACCCTCCCCTAACCTAACCGAACCTAACCCTAACCTAACCTAACCCTCCCCTAACCTAACCTAACCCACCCCTAACCTAACCTAACCCACCCCTAACCTAACCCTCCCCTAACCTAACCGAACCTAACCCTAACCTAACCCACCCCTAACCTAACCCTAACCTAACCCACCCCTAACCTAACCCTCCCCTAACCTAACCTAACCCTCCCCTAATCTAACCTAACCTAACCTAACCCTAACCTAACCTAACCCACCCCTAACCTAACCCACCCCTAACCTAACCCTAACCTAGCGTAAAAAAAAATACTCCCCCTCCTCCCTCCAACACGCTAACACAACCTTGCTTTATTAACTGTAATCCACAATATAACCCCACTGTAAAATTGTGACCTCTATGATCCCTGCTAACATAACATTTGTACACCAGTTTACCTCCAATGTGGTTAAACATACATACATGCATGCATACATACATACATACATACATACACACAAGGAATCTCTCCCAAAGCCACAGTTATATCTGATATAAAAACATTAAGTCACATTTGCTCTCACGGACGGAGGTAAAGGGGGGGAGGGGGGAGGGGGGAAGGGGGGAGGGGGGAGGGAGGTAGTTCCTCTCTCTCCCCCCCCCCCCTTAACCTCCAAGGTGATGATAATAGTGTGGCGGGGTGAGTGTGGTGGTGAGTGAGTGTGTGGTGGTGAGAGTGTGTGTGTGTGTGTGTGTGTGTGTGTGTGATGGTTGCGAGTTAGTGTGGTGGTGAGTGCGACATTACTATAACACACACACACACACAAGAGAGAGAGAGAGACAGCGAGAGATATGAGAGAGAGAAAGATAACGAGAGAAGCAAAAACTATTGATAGCATAAGATAAGTTAACGTCACCAGGCATCAAGCTGCGCAATAACACAACCCGTAAAATAATAACAACACTTAAAACAGATGAATAACACCACAATAACAACAAAAACAACAACAATAACAATAATAATAATAATAACAATAATAATAACAATAACAATAATAACAATAACAATAATAATAACAATAATAATAATAATAATAATAACAATAATAATAATAATAATAATAATAATAATAACGACAACAACAATAATAATAACAATAACATAAACAATAATAACAAAAACAACAACAAAAACCAAAGACAGCAAATTAAACAATGACCCCAAACAGATAACGTACCAACCAACACACAGGTAGGATAAAGATCTCTACATACCCCCACTCCCTCACCTAGAGCTAACCCCCCCCCACCCCCACCCCCCGTTTCCCCTGACCAAGAAGACCTGAAGTACAATGACATTTAACGTGTGCGGATGGTGGTAGGTGGTGGTGGTAGTAATGGTGGTAGGATGTTGGTAATGGTGGTTGTGATGGTGGTAGGTGTTCTTGTGAGGTTAAACTTCTTACTTATTTGCCACAAAAGAGCGTGTTGTGCTGGGGGGGAGGGAGGGGGTAAGGGAGGGAGGCTGGGGTCTCTCTCTCTCTCTCTCTCTCTCTCTCTCTCTCTCTCTCTCTCTCTCTCTCTTACACCAGGAAGTGAACCGCCCTCCCCACCAACAGACAGACAGAAACACACACAGACAGACAGACAGACAGAGACACGGCCTACGAGCTACTGGTTTAAGTCGGGTGGGCTGTCACATTCAACCCATCCACCCACACGCTAACCCACCCACCCACCCACAGTCATCCACCCACCCACCCACATACGGTCACGCACTCGTCAACATCATCAAGACCCTGAACACTGTAAGTGGATAGTATGACACACACACACACACACACCTCACAGGTGGAAGTAAGTGGATGACTGCACTGTGGGGGTTACAGTGGACAACACCTCACCGGACTACTCATCGCTCCAAGGCACCCTGGACAGGCTACAGCCATGGACTACGGAGAACAAGGTCACCATCAACCACACCAAAACCGTAGTCATGCACATCAATACCGCCACCACTCCAGTGCAAGCCCCAGCAGTCACAGTGGGTGCCCATCCTCTCCAGTTAGTGCATAGACCACAAACTGGACTGGAAGGCCCTTGTAAACAACACAATCAAGGCAGCCTCGAACCGACTCTACATGCTACGACGACTCATATCACTTGGGGCACCCACACCAGAGCTGAGGACTATCTACAACGCCTTTATTCTCCCCAAATTAACGTGTGCGTCACCAGCCTGGTCGTCTTCTCTCAACTCCACCTAACAACGTCAGCTAGAGAAGGTACAGAAAAGGGCCTGCAGAATCATGCTCGGCGCAGACTACTCCGGCAACAACAACGCTCTCCACCCTGGAAATGCCATCCATCAGTGACCTCCACCATCATGCAATAGCAAGTTTTGGCAGAGGACTACTGCACCATCCTCGCCACCTCCTGCCACCGGCAGTCCCTCGCCCACCTCGCGCAGTCCGCCACTACAAAAAAATTCAGCCCATAAGAGCCAGCACTGATAGATATAAGAACAGCACCATCCCATCTATTGTTAAAATAGTAAACAACTCCTGATTTATGTACCGTACAGCCCTGTAAATGTATTCAACGTATATCATTATGTCTAAATCACATGTAAGTTTGTATATTTTCAGCCACCGGCTGCAACTCTATTAATAAACTGTTTATTATTATTATTATTATTATTATTATTATTATTATTATTATTATTATTATTACACACACACACACACACGACAAGAGAAGAGGAGAACGGAGGAGAAGTAGAGGGAAGAAATATGTATGTGTGTGTGTAGAGGGATGGTGAGCGAGGAAGGTAGAGGGAGAATGAGGGAGAGTGAGGAAGGGGGAGGGAGGCAGAGGTAGGGAGAGTGAAAAAGAGGGAGGGAGGGAGGTAGAGGTAGAGAGGGAGGCAGAGGTAGGGAGAGTGAAAAAGAGGGAGGGAGGGAGAGGCCAACAGTAACAGGTTGGTTGGACACTTTGGACAGAGCCAGGCCAGGCATAACACCGGAAGCGAGTCAGTTAGGTTACCACACACTATACTGGGCCAGCTGTCGTCTTATCACCCTCACTACTACTACTACCACCACCAGTTTCCTACATAATATTCCCTCTACCACCATCCATCAGTCCCCTACCACCACCACTACCACAATTATCCCCACCACAACTACCAACCAAACTACCACCATCCCACTACCACAACTACCACCACTACTACCCCCCAAA
This sequence comes from Homarus gammarus, assembly GCA_958450375.1. NCBI lineage: Eukaryota > Metazoa > Arthropoda > Malacostraca > Decapoda > Nephropidae > Homarus > Homarus gammarus. The sequence goes on from CAUDMG010000915.1 coordinate 4,286,308, forward strand.
CATCACGTATTAAAGCACCAACAGTATAACAACACGAGACCTTTAAATACTCCATCCTGTGTGATAACTTGATTAAATTACCTCAAAAACAACTTTCTGGTTATCTTTAATTATTATTTATAGAGAAAATAACATTACCTAAAGAATTAGATTAGGTTAGGTTAGGTCAGGTCAGGTTGGGTTAGGTTAGGTCAGGTTGAGTTAGGTTAGGTTAGTTTATTTCACCTGATAATTAAATAAACTAATGTTAATCTAATCTAAATTAACCTAAGCTAACCGGACAAGGTAGAGTTAAGGTGTTTAATCATCAGATGAATTGATTAACCTAACCTAACCTAACCAACCTTTCGAAACATCAAGAACACATTATTTCTACTAGTTTTTTTTACTAGTTTTTCAATTTTTTTACATTTTTTACATAATTTTTACTATTTTTTTTATTCTCAGCAGCTGGTGAGTGACGCCCAGGGTCACACTCGGACAAGATAACACAGCTCCTTAAACGGGTGTGTGTGTGTGTGTGTGTGTCCGCGCCTGGGCTTGATGGTGTTATGGGAAAAATGCTGTAGAGAGAGAGAGAGAGAGAGAGAGAGAGAGAGAGAGAGAGAGAGAGAGAGAGAAAAAGCGCGCGTCACACTACAAAACAAAAACGCATCAACACAACAACAAAGATGGCCGCCACAGTTACTAAGACGCCTATCTAACACGAGCATAAAAACACATTACTCAATCGTACTTATCCCCGTCTCTCCTCTTGACGTAACAACCACAATAAAAACAACCAAAACCAACCAGAAAACAACCTAATTATGGTTATTAAGCTTATCAAGTGTTATAAAGAGCCCGGGAAATGGTGTGGAGAGAGAGAGAGAGAGAGAGAGAGAGAGAGAGAGAGAGAGAGAGAGAGAGAGAGAGAGAGAGAGAGAGAGAGAGTATGAATATGTAAGAAACGTATATACAGTGTGTGTGTGAGTGTGTGTGTGTGTGTGTTTGTGTCAGTTTGATCCAGTACAGCTCATCGCAGCCTGAATACTGAAACAAAGGGATTCCCCAAGTCGAGTATCCCCTCCATCTTTACACCTAACCTAACCTCACCTATCCTAACCTATCCTAACCTATCCTAACCTAACCTCACCTAACCTATCCTAACCTAACCTACCTAACCTAACCTCACCTCACCTATCCTGACCTAACCTGACCTGACCTGACCTATAATTAGATATCCTCAGGAATTATATATCAGTTAATATATCTTATAAAGTTTAATTATAAGAGAAGAATGAGTTAGGATTATTATAGGGATTACCTGGAGATTAGACACACCCCCACAGGTAACAGGTGCAGAGTGTTAATGAGATACAGATGTGGTAATTAACATCCAACACCTGAACAACAACACAAAACAAACAAACAAACAAAACAACAAAACAAAAACACAAAACAAAAAAACAAACAAACAAATCAAAACAAAAACAAATCACAACACAAATCACAAACACAAAACAAAAAAACAAACAAACAAATCAAAACAAAAACAAATCACAACACAAATCACAAACACAAAACAAAAAAACAAACAAACAAATCAAAACAAAAACAAATCACAACACAAATCACAAACACAAAACAAAAAAACAAACAAACAAATCAAAACAAAAACAAATCACAACACAAATCACAAACACAAAACAAAAAAACAAACAAACAAATCAAAACAAAAACAAATCACAACACAAATCACAAACACAAAACAAAACAAGTCAATATTGTTCAACACAACACATTATTTATCAGCTTTTGTGTGGTGTATAAAGGCGACCTCTCTCTCTCTCTCTCTCTCTCTCTCTCTCTCTCTCTCTCTCTCTCTCTCTCTCTCTCTCTCTCTATTGTTCTTCATTCCCTCTCCACCACCACCATGACCCCAACGCCAGGCTAACCTATGCTAGCTCTGTCCCTTCTCACCACTACGCCAGCATCCTCCTCCTCCTGCTGCTGCACCTCTTCTTCCTCTCCCTCCTCTCCCTCTCCTCTTCCTCTCCTCCTCCTCTTCCTCTCCTCCTCCCACGTGTCAGACCTCTGCGTGACACGGCTGGTGAAGTGGGGCGAGGTATCGAGGTAAACAAGAGTGGGGAGAGAGGGATGGGGAGAGGGATGAGGTGAAGAGAGGGATGGCGTGGGGAGAAAGACGGGGGGGGGGGGGGAGGTGTTTTGGGTCGACGAGAAGACAAGAGGTCCAACATGTCACGAAGCTGCCCTGAGGCCTCTGTGGGTGTCACTTAACCCCCTACACCTCTCCACACTCCCTCACCCCCACCTCCACACCCCCTCACCCCACAACCACCTTTCCTTAACCTCCTCGAGCATAAAACCACGACACTCCCACAGTAAACCACACAGCACGTCCTTAGGTTAGGTTAGGTCAGGTTAGGTTAGGTTAGGTTAGCAGGCGTCAAAATATGTCATGTCACACCTTGACAGCGGGATATGTACACTAGTGTCACTTATGTGGTCGTGGGTCGTTTTAGTGGTCGTGGGGCAGGTCGTGGGTAGTTTTAGTGGTCGTGGGGCAGGTCGTGGGTGGTTTTAGTGGTCGTGGGGCAGGTCGTGGGTCGTTTTAGTGGTCGTGGGGCAGGTCGTGGGTAGTTTTAGTGGTCGTGGGGCAGGTTGTGGGTGGATTTAGTGGTCGTGGAGCAGGTTGTGGGTGGTTTTAGTGGTCGTGGGGCAGGTTGTGGGTGGTTTTAGTGGTCGTGTAGGGCGGCGATTGACCTCTACGACTACCTGAGGGTGAAGTGGCCGCCTCAGGGGTCACATGAGCAGGCTCCTGAGTCCTGCTGTCCTGCCTGACCTGTACAAGTTCCTTTGTGGTGCGAGAGAGGCAGCAGGTTCCTCACCTTAACATCCGCACCTCAAGGCGACCCACACACCTCCCACCCACACACACAGACAACCTCTCTCTCTCTCTCTCTCTCTCTCTCTCTCTCTCTCTCTCTCTCTTACCTGCCCTGTCTCTACCTGCTCTCACGTTAATTACCAGGTCCTTCTCTTACCTGTCCTCACGTTAATTACCAGGTCTTTCTCTTACCTGTCTTCCCGTTCATCACCCCCTCCCTTACCTGTCCTCCCGTTAATTACCAAGACCAATCCCCCCCCCCCCCACCTGTCCTCACAACACCAAAAATACCTGTCCATTACCTGTACTGGCCATCAAATCTTACCTTCACAGTAACAGCTTTACCTTCATACGTCTCCTAAGCAGTCCACACTTGACATTTCACACACACACACACACACACACACACAGATAGAGGTGACACTTTCAGATACTTCCAGTAATAGTTTTAACCTTTTGGGGGGAGGGGGGAAGGGGGGTAGGGAGGGGGTGGGGGTAGGGGGTAAGGAGGGGGGAAGGGGGGGGGGGTTGATGGACTAAACAGGATTATAAATTGTCACCTCTTGGATGGTAATTATTTCAAGAACGATGGTTTAGACCTTTAGGAGAGCACTGTGTGTGTGTGTGTGTGTGTGTGTGTGTGTGTGTGTGTGTGTGTGTGACCTTAGAGATTAGACAACCCAGTAAATGACCCTAATTTTTTACTCACAGAAGCATCATTAACCACACCCACACACACACACACATACACACACACACGCACACGCACACACACGCACACGCACACACACACACACATCTCCCTCTTATCTGCACATCATTCCTGCCTCATCTTCCCTCGGGCTTTACTACCAGACACTGATGACTGCTATTATGTAACCCACCAGGAAGGAGAGAGAGAGAGAGAGAGAGAGAGAGAGAGAGAGAGAGAGAGAGAGAGAGAGAGATTATCCACGCCTCTATAACTACCAAGGGTATATAATTGGATTTCTATCATACTATTAATGGTCCCTACTTGTTCCCACCCACTACTACCCGTCTCCTCACGCGCGTTAGTGAGTGTGGGCGGGTGAGCTAGTGGGCGGGTGAGCGAGTGCGCGCCATAAATTTCTCAAGGAAGTGATAGTTTTTTTTTCCCGCCCAAAAAATATTTTCCCGCGCTCTGACGTCATCAACAACACACATTCCTACCCTCCCGTTAAATTACGATCAATTAAACTCAATCTAACATTACCATAAACTACCTTAACTCACGACCACACACACACGCACACACTTGTTATGCCAAACCACAGTTCCTAATTCTACGCCTAATGGGTGGTGGTGAGCTAAGACCAATTATACTCTGGGTTAGGTTAGGTTATCTTCTTTAAGTTACAGACAAAGGAAGCAATGAAGACGAAGAAAGAGACCCCCCCCCCCCCCCCTTCATAACCGTGTGGCATTATCTGCCCCCGGTGTTGGCCGCGGGTCTCTGTTGCTGGTTTTTCTCCCTCGGTCACTCCTAACAGTTACTGAGGTGAACGAGGTTTAAGTAAATGACGGACACACACACATATAATAATGGTCGCCCCTCATGTAACGAGAATGGCCGGCCCAAGGACCACCTAGGCGTGAATTTGTTTAAGGTGTAGAAGCAGCCGTCGCCCACACAACAACCACACCCTCAGTTAACGAGCTGCATGACCCAGTGTCAAGGAATAGTCAGAGAAGACCGGACAACTCACCAACTGCACTGGCTAACGATTACCCCAGAACACGGCTTAAAGAAACTTTCCCATAGTTTCACTCTGCGCGGGGATCGCACCTGAGCCCACTAGCTTGTGAGGCGAGCATACTGACCATACATACACTCCAGGAAGCACAGGATAACCTCAGGATGCGTAGGATACACTAGGACACACCCGAGGCCCATCCCCAGAGATAAAAATACACAGGCTTGTAATAATCCTCTTAAGACCTGGGCGGAGGGAGGGAGGGAGGGAGGGCGGGAGGGAGAGAGAGAGGGAGGGAGGGAAACGCTGAAGCACCAACACTCAGGACACCTCCCTCCTTCAGCAGACTAAAGCCGAGGCAACAGTCGTGGGCATAGCAACACACACACACGCACATGCACACACACAACACACACACACACACACACACCTAACATCCTTTCTGGCACTCCCTTCCTCTCTAACATAAACTGTCGATCCCTCCCTCCCTCTCTCCCTCACAACAATAAAGTCAACTCCCTTTCCCTACCACTCATGTGTTAAAACCTCTCTCTCTCTCTCTCTCTCTCTCTCTCTCTCTCTCTCTCTCTCTCTCACACACACACAGGTACTGTACTCGATAGACAGGTAGAGTCTTGATGAGGTCAGAGCGAGAGCCGGTGCCTTATAAGTGTGTGTGTGTGTGTGTGCCCCAACTAGGAAGGTCGCCACCAACACCACCATCTACCTATATGGCTTGAGCCCCGCTGCCTTCCGTCTAACCCCCCCCCCCCCCATCACCCCCCTCCTCAGACACTAACCCTGTACGTATAGTAACAGTGGGGGGGAAGGGGGGGTGGGGGAGACGTATGTCACTAGCTGGCCATGATAGCTAGGTAAATGAGGTAGGAGAGGGGGATGGGGGGGGCGGGAGGGGGCGGGAGGGGGAGGGAAGGACTGAGACAATGGCAGTCTGACGTAACAAGAGAGAGAAGGGTAACGAGAGGCAGCACCTGGTAAGCCCTATGACGTAAAGCAACGTGGAGGGGGAGGATAGGGGGGGGGAGAGGAGAGAGGGGGTCTATAGAGAGGGAGGAGGGGTGGGGGGGGTAAGTTGCTCCGTCAAAACTACATTCTTCCTACACGTTTCCCCCCCCCCTCCCCCTCCCTCGAGACCAAACCAATGTAATACACGACCAGTAAAAGGAATCAGAACCCCCCCCCCCTCCTCCCCTGATGGTATTTAGACCTGTGTACCCAACCAACCTAACCTAACCAGTCTAACAACCTCCCCCCCCCCCTCCACTAGCTAGAGAACCAGTTAGACAAATCCTGACGAAGTTACCTGAAGGAGAAAGCCTCGTCACTTTCCCCCTCCACCCACCTACACACCTCCTCCTCCTCCTCCTCTAGTCTAAGCAAGCAAAAACACACATACATACATACATACATACATACATACATACTTACACAGATTATACTAACACCCACCCATTCACACACACACACACACACACACACACACACACACACACACACACCACTTTACTCTGAGTGATCGTTCTCAAGATGATGATAAACTTATAGCAGTGAGGAGCAGGAAGAGGAAGACGGCTAGGAGGAGGAGGAGGAGGAAGACGGCTAGGAGGAGGAGGAGGAGGAGGAAGACGGCTAGGAGGAGGAGGAGACACGGACAACACAGGTAGATACACCCATGACGTCATTAAGGTAAACACCACAGGGGGGGGGGGAGATCTAAGACGTACAACAGTGAATGAATGAATGAATGTAAACAATGTATTCTAGTAATAGTAAATAACGCCAAAGATAAACAACAATGGAGAGAGAGAGAGAGAGAGAGAGAGAGAGAGAGAGAGAGAGAGAGAGAGAGAGAGAGAGAGAGAGAGAGAGAGAGAGAGTAAACAAAGCCACCATCAACACGTGGTACCAAGTAGGAAGAAATTTAAGCAAAGTGAGTGAATGAAGTGGAGTGGGCGGGAGGGGGGGGGGGTGGGTGGACGGGGATACTGGTGGTGGGCGTGGTGGGGTGGTAGGGGTTATGGTGGGTGGTGGTGGTAGTGGTGGTAGGCTAGTATAGTGGGTAGGTGAGGGGTAGTAGTGGTAGGTGAGGGGTAGTGGTGGTAGGTGAGGGGTAGTGGTGGTAGGGGTAGTGGCGCAAGTGCAGGGAAGGAGCAAGGACACCACCACCACTATCTCTACCAGCGCCACTACTAGGGAGGGAGGGAGGGAGGGGGTGAGGGAGGGAGAGAAACACTTCCTTGTACACACAGTAAACCTAACCTAACCCTACGCCCCTCACGACCAGACATACGAACACCATATACCGCTATACCTCTCGTGTGTGTGTGTGTGTGTGTGTGTGTGTGTGTGTAGTTGTTTAAGACATCACACAGGTAGAAGATAGTTGTATTAGAGACGATTTACCCAAAGATTAACCTTACCTAACCTACCCTGACCTGACCTTAATCCTAACTTAACCTAATCTTAACCCTAACTTAACCTAATCCTAACAAACTAACCTAATCCAACCCAACATTATCTACCTGTCTTCCTCATCCTCAAATTCTCACTGGAAATAATATAATGGATTTGGGGAAGGGGGAAGTAGGGGGGAAGGAGGGGGAAAGAAGGGAGGGGGAAGGAGGGGGAAAGAAGGGAGGGAGGGAGGGGGGAAAGAGGGGGAAAGAAGGGAGGGAGGGAGGGGGAGAGGAGGGGGTAGGGGGAGGAGAGGGGGGCGTTCTACAGTTCAAACAAGCTTTCCACCTCCACCTGTTGCTAATTCATCATTATTTTAGCGTATCTACCTGTGTGTGTGTGTTCAACCTTCCGACTCACTGAACGTCACTACTCATTCACCCTTACTGTACTACACGCGTTCATGCCTAATATGGTAATGTGTGTGTGTGTGTGTGACGAGGACACACACACACACACACACACACAAGGACGCGCGTGTAGCAATGGACAGTCCCAAAGTTAAGACGTGTGAGAGGCAGCACGTGGTGGGGCGCGGGCGAGACAACAGCAGGTGTCAGGGGGGAGGGGTGAGGGAGGGAGGGGTGAGGGAGGGAGGGTGGGGAGAGACGTTCACTCCGTATAAGGCAAGGCAACTGTTTTGGCTCGAGGGACGCATGGTGAGGGAAGGGGGGGGGGGGAGAGCAGGCAGGGTATGAATGGAGGGAGGGAGGGAGGGAGGGAGGGAGGGAGTCACCAATGCATAGTGCCAAAATTAGGGCCTGGCACCCCCTACCCCCCCTAATTTAGTGGTCCCGTCACCTTCACCTTTCTCCACCACCAACAATCTCTCTCTCTCTCTCTCCTCCAACACACATCCCTCCTTCTCTCCTCCACCACCAGCCATCCCCTCTCCACCCAACACAGCCCCAACACACTGACCTATATTACACCTGACCTCTCCACCCTCACCAAAGCATAAAATAAGAAAAGGAAATAAGGTCAATCACCATGTTGCAATTCATCCACCACCATCACCATCACCACCACCACCACCACCACCACCACCACCACCACCACCACCACCATCACCACCACCACCACCACCTCCTCTATCATCACCACAACCACGACCACCACCACCACCACCACCACCACCACCTCCTCTATCATCACCACAACCACGACCACCATCACCTACACAACTTCCACCATTACCACCACCACCACCACCACAATCACCACCACCACCACCACCACCTCCTCTATCATCACCATCACCTACAACACTTCCACCATTACCACCACCACCACCACCACCACGACCACCATCACCACTACCACGACCACCACCACCACCACGACCACCTCCTCTATCATCACCATCACCTACACCACCTCCACCATTACCACCACCTCCACCATGACCATCACTACCACCACCACCGCCACCACGACCACCTCCTCCATCATTACCACCACCACCACCATCACCACCACCTCCACCATCACCACTACCAACAGCTGCTACCACAACAGTATAAAACAGTATAACAGCATAACAGGTCACAATGAAACAGCACCACCACAGCATAACCCTATTAAGAACATGAACACAGCAACAGAGAACAGTATAACAGCACAACAGGAAAAAGTAGGACAACGCCTCAACAACGGGACCACAAGCTTACAGCACAGCAACACAAAGTCATCAGGGTCAGCAGAACAGAAATAACAGTAGAACAGCAGAAGAACAAGTCAGGGAACAGAAGCAGAACAGAAATAACATTAAAACAACAGCAAAAAAACAAGTCAGGGGTCAGAAGCAGAAGAGAAATAACAGTAGAACAGCAGAAGAACAAGTCAAGCAACAAAAGCAGAACAGAAATAACAGTAGAACAGCAGAAGAACACGTCAGGGAACAGCACAGCAACACCCCTACAGCCACAGGTAAGATTAAGCCAGGTACGAAACAAAGCACCTGGGGGTTGTTTTGTACCCTAGTGGACAGGTAAACACCACCCCCCCCCCCCTCCTCCCCCAGGCAGGTAGGTTATACGGGTGTCTGTCTCTCTCTCTCCTGGAACACACACACACACCCACACACAACCCGCCCACACACCCATCCATGACCTATACCCACCCACACCCACACAGTATTACTCATGGCCACGCCCACGGAAATCTTCAAACATGTCCTACCCCGCCCGCCCGCCCACCCGCCCACAAAGATTTCCTCCTTGTTGACTGAGTCTATGTGAGTGAAAATGCCTAGTTACATTGAGGAGGATGTTTTAACCCTTTGAGGAGGATGTTTTAACCCTTTGAGGACAATTTAACCACTTGAAGCTGGTTTAACCCTGTGATATAGATGTTTTAACCCATTGATACATGTTTTAACCCTCTGAGATCAATGTTTTAACCCTCCAGGACTCGCGGGGTTAAAAGACGACAAGTTTCCTCTCCAGTGGCCGACAAACTCACCAAGCATCTCGCCCCTTTGCTGGGAACTAAACGGCTATACTGCACTAACTTTCCCCCGTGTTGAGAGTTTAATAGCTGCGTGTTGGAAAGCTAAACCAGCCAGGGATGGAGATAGATAGATAGATAGATAGGAGGGAAAGTATAGGAAGGAGAGAGAGAGAGAGAGAGAGAGAGAGAGAGAGAGAGAGAGAGAGAGAGAGAGAGAGAGAGAGAGAGAGGAGGGGGGGGGGGAGGATGGAGAGGGACTTTCCCCTTCAGCTCGTAATGCAACAATCATATGCAGGGCAACACCACCCCCCTCCCTCTCCCACCCCACCCCACACCACACCCCCACCTCCTCCCTACCCCCCCCCCTCCACATAATCACACATACATCAATAGAAAATATAAGAGAAAGGAGTCCCGCCAGATGTCAGTCATGCAAACACCGCCCACTGCATCAATTTTCCCCCACAATAGCCGGAAAATGAGAGTGTTTATCTGGGTTGTGGGTGGTGTGGGTGGTGGGGGGGGTGGTGTGGGTGGTGGGGGTGGTGGTGTGGGTGGTGGGGGTAGTGGTGTGGGTGTGGGTGTGTGTGTGTGTCTTTCCATCAGCACAAACCTAACTCAACTTTCAACTTTAACACTTCATCAATACACACACACAAACGTATCCACAAACACCCACACACACATAGCCAGAGACACCACAAAGCGAGCCTTTTCCTCCTTCTTCCTCTTCTTCTCCTTACCATTCCTTCCTCTCCTCCTCTTCCTTCATCTCCTCCTTCCCCTTCCTTCCTCTCCTTGTCCTGTCACCTCCATCCTGTCCTCCTTTTCCTTACTCCTATCCTCCTCCTTCCCCTTCCTCCTCCCCCTCCTACAGCAGACACCATCACCACTAGGGACTCCTTCACAATCACCTGTAGCAACTAAACACCTGTCTATTTAGGATGATGAGAGGCTATAGGTCTCCCCCTAGTTTGAGTCACAGGTAAAAATCCAGGTACTAGGGGCGGGGGGGTCTAGACAGGTAAACTCAGATACTAGGGTGTTTTCGGAAAAGGTAAACTCCAGGAACTAGGGAGGGACCTGGTATTCACAGGTAAATCCAGGTACTAGGGGGTTCTCTCATTATGTACAGGTAAAACTCCAGGTATAATTCACAGGTAAAACTCCAGGTAGCTACTAGGAGATTCAAAGTATAATTCACAGGTATTCCTAGGTACTAGACGCGCCCACAGGTATCACTTCCAGGTACTAACAATTTATGAATGAGGGAGACCAGGTAGTGACCTCCCACCTACCCCCACGCACCCACCTCCCTCCCCCTCTCACTCCCCATACCAACCCCCAACCCCCTCCCCACCTGCCCAGAACGAGTCAGCTGATTAACCTCCAGGTAACACGGTCTTGTGAATGGGTGGTGAAGGTCGGGGTGTAGAGCCAAGCAGACAGACATTCACACATAATCATTCTTCCTTCCATTCTTTCTTCCCCCTCCCACGTTCACCCTGACCACACATGGAGGGATGGGGGGAGAGGAAAAGTCGTGGGGGTGGGGGAGGGTCATGGAGGGTGGTGAGGGAGAGAGGGGGTGGTGAGGAGAGAGGGGGTGGTGAGGCAGAGAGGGGGTGGTGAGGGAGAGAGGGGATGGTGAGGGAGAAAGGGGGTGGTGAGGAAGAGGGGGTGGTGAGGAAGAGGGGGTGGTGAGGGAGAGAGGGGGTGGTGAGGGAGAGGAGGTGGTGAGGGAGAGAGTACCTAATCACTCCACTTCTACCAAAATGCATACTTACCTGGGATCACCTAACCACCTCCAGGTAACGCTAGGGTGGTTAATCTTCAGGTGATATCTTAGTCACCTGAATTACTAGGTCACCACAGCAGTAAAACAAATCATGAATAAAATCAAGAGTGTATGGAAATGAGATTACACAAGGCACTATGCTTCTATTGCTCTCCGTAACCCAACAGGTGATAACAGGTAATGAGTAACGGTTCAGGTAAACAGGTAACGAGTAACGGTACAGGTAAACAGGTAATTAATGACGGCACAGGTAAGTATTATGTCACCTCCACTAAAATACAAAAGATTAATTAATAATAAAAAAGATATCATAAATAATTCGATTTTTTTTAAAGCGTAACGGGCAAATCTTTTTATCGTGGGGGGGGGGGGGGGGATCAAGCGTGATGAGAGGAAAACAAACCGTAATTCAAGAGAGAAAGTGTGTGTGTGTGTGTGTGTGAGTGTGAGTGTGTGTGTGTGAGGATCATCAACGAGGTGGTGGTGGTAATGAAGGAGGGGGGAGGGGGGTGACCACAGCAGATCTTAAGAGCTAAAAGTGCAGGTCAGTAGGGCGGCAGCTCACACACACACACACGGATGAGAAGCCCGACCCACAAAGCCAAGCCAGTGTCCAGAATATATTTGAGTGAATAACGGTTGGCTGGTCTGGCTGGCTGACTCACTGGTCTGGCTGGCTGACTGACTGACTGGTCTGGATGGGTGGGTGGGTGGGTGGGTGGATGGTTGGTTGGCTGGGATGGTGTGGGCGGGAGGGCAAATATCTAGACCCCAGCCACCACCACCACCCACCTACCACTACTACCAACATCCACCTACCACCATCATCTACCACCACAGTTTTAAATGTCTCCCGAGTTTACTGTATCGATAAGGTTAATGGCGGCTGGCCTTCGTGGTGGTGATGGTGGTAGGAGATGGTGTCACTTCCGCCGGACATGTATGCTCTGTCGTGTTCGCCTTTACATGAGGGTCTTCTGAAGTGACTTGACATGAGTCGCTTTTTCATCACTTCTCTTGCATCAGTTCTGAGACACGTTGGTAGTATTCTATTGTGTGTGTGTGTGTGTGCGTGTGTGTGTGTGCGTGTGTGTGTGTGTCAGGGTTATGGCGTACATGACACACAAGACCTATATTATTATCAAATGTTAATACCTTGTTCAAGTCTCCTCATAAATGGAGAAAGTTCTTATCTAAATGTCTAGTTCAAGCCAAGACAGCTCTATCGTAAGCTAAGATAACCTAACGCAAGCTAAGACAACGATACCGTAAGCTAACACATAAAATACCGCAAGATAATATAACAGAAGCTAAGACAACGATACCGTAAACGAACACAAAAATTAACGTAAAAACTACAATTAAATTTCATCGAGGGAAAAACCACACCAACACCGTATCTTTGTTGAAATCCTGACACTGACTTATCTCCTACATTAGATACGGGTTGCAGTATCCTAACCTAACCTAACCTAACCAAACTCTTCATCCACACACAAACACGCTCCTAGACTCAGCCAAGCGTGGATAATATCTCTCTGTTGCCTTTCGTAAAATAATATGACCTTACACTGATAACTCCTGACAAACCTTAAATGAAACGTACTCAGAGTTATTTATTTATTTATTTATGATCATTTATGAACGCTAAGAGAAATGTAAACAGTTGGGCTGAATCCGTTCAACACCAGCACAGTTTTTTTTTACATTGGTGTTGAGTTTGAGAGAAAGGCTTAAATAAATACCCCAAGTCATCACTGAATCTATATTTCGAAATGTATTAAATCAACTGAAAGCAGATAATTGTTGAAATCCGCACAGAAACAGGAATCAGCTGTTAAGATAAGAGTAGGAGTGATTCAAGGGCAAGCCAGAGAGCCCCACCCGCCCATCAGACAATCAACTCCAGTTTCCGCCAAACATAGCCACATGCTCAGCTATATTACCCAGCTGACTGACCACTGACTGTTGAGGGATTAATACTTGGCTAGGCGTGACCAGTCCGCCCTCACACCACACCAAAACCTACCTCATTCATACCCTTACACACACACACACAGACACACACACACACAACGATCTCGACCACTAAATAAGGAATTACAGAGTTGCCAGTGAGAAACGGAAGAGAAATTGTCAACAATGATCCTCACGAAGAAAGCAAGAGAAAGGAGAGGTGAGGAAAGGGAAGGAGGGGGGGAGAAGAGAGAGGGGGGGGGGGAGAAGAGAGAGGGGAGGGAAGGAAATAAAAGAGGGGGAGATGTGGGGGGTATCAGCTCACAAGATAAAACAGTATAAGCTTGGATGATGTAACTGGCTGTCATAGAATAAACACTGTATCCTTTCACACACCACCACCCTAGCGAAGTAATACCCCCCCCCCCCCACCCCTCCCGCCCTTTCACCACTAAGGGAGAAGACCTAGAGGTAAGTTGTTTAATAAGCCTCTCTCTTTCTCCCTCCCCTACCCCCCCCCCTCCCCTACCCTTTCCACCTTCCACCCAAACATTAGCCCTGCGTCAGGAGATGGTTGCCCCACTGCTGGGAGGTCGGTTACATCACCATCAACAACAACAGGGAACAGTTAAAACTCGTGGAGGCAGGCGGGCGGGCGGGCGGCCAACGGAGCACCACCAAAAGTTGAACTCGCGTCTAATTTGTCTTCCACTTTACGATATAAGATCTGGCAGTGTCTTGAGTTTAATTTTAGGTGTGTATTGTTTTTTGTCTCTCTCTACCTGACATAAATAACTGGGGAAGTAGGTCTAGCTGAAAGAGAGAGAGAGAGAGAGAGAGAGAGAGAGAGAGAGAGAGAGAGAGAGAGAGAGAGAGAGAGAGAGAGAGAGAGAGAGAGAGAGTTTACAAGCTGGAACGTATAATAATAATCCTTTATATTCCTCTAATTTTCCTTAATCAACAAACTTCATCTAATTGCTTGCTGTACTAATTACCATAACTAATGAGTGCAGTATCGTGTGTGTGTGGGGAGGGGGGGTGTCGTTATGGGAGCAGTGATGGTGGTTGGTGGTGGTGGACTGGTGGTGGTGGTAGGTGGTGGTGGTGGTAGGTGGATTGGTGGTCGGTGCAGCATTCCAACCGCATCATCACCACATTCCTTACACCATCCCCAGTCTGAACCGCCATAGGCAACCCAACACCAACCAAACCCAACTCAATCCAACCAAACCCAACCCAAAAAATATCCACATTATCACCATTTATCCACATTATTACCATCATTAAAGAGGTGGGTTACAGGTATGATAATTACCTATAACATTAATTTCAACACAAATATCAACGCTATTATCATACTCAATGTTAATTACCCTCATTGACATATGCAAATTTAATAAGGCAATACAATTTTAATAAGAGGTGTTTATGTCATGATAATAATAATTTCAAAAACTTTCTAGACGAGAAATTTTGAACTGGACTAAATAATGGAGAACGGGTTGGCGCTCCTCGTCAGGTACTTGACCAATACGACGTCAGGTGAGTAGTGTGTCCCCCTCCCCTCCAACCCACCTTAACCCCGACCCACCGACCGATTCTTGGCTCCCGTGCCCCACCAACTACTTAACTACACGAAGGGATTTTATCTACCTCAGGAATCAGTCGTCGAATTCTCTAAGACTGACTGGCGGAGGAGGAGGAGGAGGAGGGGTCTTCGGTGTAGCTAAACAAACATGGGAGCTCGGTTGGTAGGATCGAGTGCTGCATCAGTGGACGGCATGACCACCAGCAGCAGTTTGCCTTTTACTTTTATCCTGACGCGGCTGCCACGTTTTAGCCACACTTGGTGAAGATGATAAACCCTCCGCCCGTCCTACTGCACCACCAGGATGTGGCCTCCTCCTCCTCCTTCTCCTCACCGTCACTGTGGATGGGAGTATCAACCCTCCCCCCCCCCCCTCCTCCCTCCCCCACCAGGTTATGTTAGGTTTGGTTAGGTAATATAACGTCCTTGAGGGAAGAGGTCCAGTGCTGAAATACTATATTTTGACACCAATGGCCCACAATTGCCCATGGGCTGTCACCAAAGACCCACGATTACCCATGAGCTGGCATCAAGACCCCCACGATTACCCATAAACTACCACAATAACCAACTACCGGTGATTACAGTTACCTTAAATAACACAATGAAAACTCTAATGATGTCTAGTGATGTCTAATGATGTCTAGTGATGTCTAATGATGCCTAGTGTTGTCTAATGATGCGTAGTGATATCTAATGATGTGTGATGGTGATTACAGAACAGTATCTTATGGCAATTGCCTTCTGTGTGATTTAATGCCTCTGACTTGACGGGGTGAAGCAGAAGGAAGCGACCCAATAGTCATTAAACTCAACAACAACAACATTACCAAACACTCTTACTTGCCAACACGGATATAAACATGACTCAAGTAAACACAACACGTAAACACAACACGTAAACACAACACAATTCTTGCAGCTTGAGGTCTCTTGAGTTTATAAAATAAGATTCATTTTTTTTTTACTAGAACAGAGGAAAAGACAATGGCCTCATCTTGTTGCAGGAAAATTGATGATTAAAGTCAGCTCTGTGTGTGTGTGTGTGTGTGTGTGTGTGTGTGTGTGTGGTGTGTGTGTGTGTGTGTGTTGTGTGTGTGTGTGTGTGTGTGGGTGAAAGAACAATGACACAAGACAATACACAATGATGAACAAAGAACTCATCTTACATTAGAAATCTCATCTCGAAAATAAATGACATATTGCAGATGATTCCGTTGCACGCGCGTGTTTATATATATGTGTGTGTGTGTGTGTGTGTGTGTGTGTGTGTGTGTGTGTGTGTGTGTGTAATACGTGCAATATGCAACAGTCCCCAAAAGCAGAGACAGGAATTACACATCTTGCATCAGGAAAATAGAGCAAAATAATACCCAGTCTGTAGGTCCCATTATCTGTGTGTGTGGGGGAGGGAGGGGGGGAGGGGGGAGGTGGGGGAGGGGGGAGGTGGAGGAATTAACGAACTTTAGTCTTCTCTCTGAGGCCACCAACCGTTGCCTCACTGCATCAAGGAGGTCATCAACACAAGAGGCCAGAGTAACGAACACATAAACCTCAAGTAACGAACACATAAACCTCGAATAACTTGCGGGTAGGTTACTTGAGGGTAGGTTGCTTGAGGGCAGGTTACATGAGGGTATGTAACTTGAGGGTAGGTAACTTGAGGGTAGGTAACTTGAGGGCAGGTTACATGAGGGTAGGTTACTTGAGGGTAGGTAAGTTGCGGGTAGGTTACTTGAGGGTAGGTAACTTGAGGGTAGGTTACATGAGGGTATGTAACTTGAGGGTAGGTTACTTGAGGGTTGGTCGCTTGAGGGTTGGTAACATGAGGGTAGGTTACTTGAGGGTAGATAACTTGAGGGAAGGTTACTTGACGGAGAAAACAAACAAACAAACAAACACTGATGCTGTTAGGGAGCCACTGCAGTAATGAGTGACAGCTGGTAACCCCCCCCCCCCCCCCCCCCCCCGGGCACTGCAGCTGTAGACAAGACCGTTGCAACAGTCACAGCTGCGGCACTCATGTAAACTAACCAACACAGCTCCTTGTATTATTTGAGTATACATGTACCAGTTAATTAGGTTATACATGTATGCATTAATTTAAATACATACTATACTAGACTATGCATATATACAAATACTGTTTAGGTGAGGTTAAAATATGTATAGGCGTATGTATGCTTTCATTCATACACATACACAAATGCAGTCATACAAACACACATACAGTCATACACACAGACAGTCATACAAACACACATACAGTCATACACACATACAGTCATACAAACACACATACAGTCATACACACAGTCATACAAACACACATACACCAGTCAGTCATAAGTTCCATCTCAGACAATGGCTCAAGTGTGTAGCCATCTAGCCATAAAGATAAAGATGGCACGAGCAGCTTGGGTGGATCCTGACTGACACACACACACACACACACACACACACACACACACACACACCAGAGAGGACCTAGGAGGAGGGAAATTGATACGAAAATCAAGGTAAATAAAAAAAAAAAATACGGGAGAGTTTGTTCATGGATAAATTGTACCGTATTATGGATAGTGTACCGTAATATGGATAAATTGTACCGTATTATGGATAAATTGTACCGTATTATAGATAAATTGTACCGTATTATGGATAAATTGTACCGTATTATGGATAAATTGTACCGTATTATAGATAAATTGTACCGTATTATGGATAGTGTACCGTATTATGGATAGTGTACCGTATTATGGATAAACTGCACCGTATATAGCATTAATATTACTGATTCGTTTCACCTTTACACATGTCCTAATTTAACATGCGGAAACGTGGAAAATAAATGACATGTCCACAGATGCGTAACCTAGATCGATTCCCTGTGTGTGTGCATCACTTGACTGGCCCTGCTAACTCCTTGACTGCTCTCACTACCCTTGCAATTGCACACTCCTCCTCCCCCCCATTCCACTTCAGCCTCCTGCCCAACCCTCATTAAGGAGAGAGAGAGAGAGAGAGAGAGAGAGAGAGAGAGAGAGAGAGAGAGAACTTAATGGGAAAACACACACACACACAAATTATAACGTCATCTTCAATTAGTCTATCCAGTCGAAAAAATATAAATAAAGTAAATAAAATAAATCAACAGAAAAAAAATAAATAAATGAATTAAATCAAACAAATAAATAATAAAAAAATAAAAATAAATATTATACCAGGATTATTATTATTATTTTTTTTTTCCAGGTCAAATCCAGGGTCCAACCTCCTCCATCCCCCCCCCCCCCAGCGCCCCCTTTTTGATGTCCAGGGTCTCTCTTTATGGGGGTCGTGGAGGTAAAGGAATGTTGGTTGGTGGTTGGTTTGGTTGGTTGGTTTGGTTGGTTGGTTTGGTTGGTGGTTGGGTTGGTTGGTTGGTTTGGTTGGTGGTTGGTTTGGTTGGTTGGTTTGGTTGGTTGGTTGGGTTGGTTGGTTGGTTGGTTGGTTTGGTTGGTTGGTTTTTGGTTGGTTGGTGGTTGGTTTGGTTGGTTGGTTTGGTTGGTGGTTGGTTTGGTTGGTTGGTTGGTTTTTGGTTGGTTTGGTTGGTTGGTTTTTGGTTGGTGGTTGGTTTGGTTGGTTAGTTTGGTTGGTTGGTTGGTTTGGTTGGTGGTTGGTTGGTTGGTTGGTTTTTGGTTGGTGGTTGGTTTGGTTGGTTAGTTTGGTTGGTTGGTTGGTTAGTTTGGTTGGTGGTTGGTTTGGTTGGTGGTTGGTTGGTTAGTTTGGTTGGTTGGTTGGTTTGGTTGGTGGTTGGTTTGGTTGGTGGTTGGTTGGTTGGTTGGTTAGTTTGGTTGGTTGGTTGGTTTGGTTGGTGGTTGGTTGGTTGGTTAGTTTGGTTGGTGGTTGGTTGGTTTTTGGTTGGTTTGGTTGGTTGGTGGTTGGTTTTGGTTGGTGGTTGGTTGGTTGGTTGGTTGGTGGTTGGTTTGGTGGTTGGTTTGGTTGGTTGGTTGGTTGGTGGTGGTTGGTTGGTGGTTTTGGTTGGTGGTTGGTTTGGGTGGTTGGTTGGTTGGTGGTTGGTTTGGTTGGTGGTTGGTTTGGTTGCTTGGTTTGGTTGGTTGGTTTTTGGTTGGTGGTTGGTTTGGTTGGTTGGTGGTTGGTTTGGTTGGTTGGTTGGTTTTTGGTTGGTTTGGTTGGTTGGTTTTTGGTTGGTGGTTGGTTTGGTTGGTTAGTTTGGTTGGTTGGTTGGTTTGGTTGGTGGTTGGTTGGTTGGTTGGTTTTTGGTTGGTGGTTGGTTTGGTTGGTTAGTTTGGTTGGTTGGTTGGTTTGGTTGGTGGTTGGTTTGGTTGGTGGTTGGTTTGGTTGGTGGTTGGTTGGTTTGGTTGGTGGTTGGTTTGGTTGGTGGTTGGTTTTTGGTTGGTGGTTGGTTGGTTGGTTAGTTTGGTTGGTGGTTGGTTGGTTGGTTAGTTTGGTTGGTGGTTGGTTTGGTTGGTGGTTGGTTGGTTGGTGGTTGGTTGGTTGGTTAGTTTGGTTGGTGGTTGGTTTGGTTGGTTGGTTTGGTTGGTTGGTTGGTTTTTGGTTGGTTTGGTTGGTTGGTTTTTGGTTGGTGGTTGGTTGGTTTGGTTGGTTGGTGGTTGGTTTGGTTGGTTGGTTTTTGGTTGGTGGTTGGTTTGGTTGGTTGGTTGGTGGTGGTTGGTTTGGTTGGTTTGGTTGGTTGGTTTGGTTGGTTGGTGGTTGGTTGGTGGTTGGTTTGGTTGGTTGGTTTGGTTGGTTGGTGGTTGGTTTGGTTGGTTGGTTGTTGGTTGGTGGTTGGTTGGTTTGGTTGGTTGGTGGTTGGTTTGGTTGGTTGGTTGGTGGTTGGTTGGTTTGGTTGGTTGGTGGTTGGTTTGGTTGGTTTGGTTGGTTGGTTGGTTGGTTGGTGGTTGGTTTGGTTGGTTGGTTTTTGGTTGGTGGTTGGTTTGGTTGGTTGGTTTTTGGTTGGTGGTTGGTTTGGTTGGTTGGTTTTTGGTTGGTTTGGTTGGTTGGTTTTTGGTTGGTGTTTGGTTGGTTGGTGGTTGGTTTGGTTGGTTGGTTTTTGGTTGGTGGTTGGTTGGTTTGGTTGGTTGGTTGGTTTTTGGTTGGTGGTTGGTTGGTTTGGTTGGTTGGTGGTTGGTTTGGTTGGTTGGTTTTTGGTTGGTTGGTGGTTGGTTTGGTTGGTTGGTTTGGTTGTTTGGTTGGTTGGTGGTTGGTTGGTTTTTGGTTGGTGGTTGGTTTTTGGTTGGTGGTTGGTTTTTGGTTGGTGGTTGGTTTGGTTGGTTGGTTTTTGGTTGGTTGGTGGTTGGTTTGGTTGGTTGGTTTTTGGTTGGTGGTTGGTTTGGTTGGTTGGTTTGGTTGGTTGGTTGGTTTTTGGTTGGTTTGGTTTTTGGTTGGTGGTTGGTTTTTGGTTGGTGGTTGGTTTGGTTGGTTGGTTTTTGGTTGGTGGTTGGTTTGGTTGGTTGGTTTTTGGTTGGTTGGTTGGTTTTTGGTTGGTTGGTGGTTGGTTTGGTTGGTTGGTTTGGTTGGTTGGTTGGTTTTTGGTTGGTTGGTGGTTGGTTTGGTTGGTTGGTTGGTTTTTGGTTGGTTTGGTTGGTTGGTTTTTGGTTGGTGGTTGGTTTGGTTGGTTGGTTTTTGGTTGGTGGTTGGTTTGGTTGGTTGGTTTTTGGTTGGTGGTTGGTTTGGTTGGTGGTGGTTGGTTGGTTTTTGGTTGGTGGTTGGTTTGGTTGGCTGGTTTGGTTGGTCGAGGTGTATATGCAAGCTAAACTATTACCACAAATACACGTAACCAAACCCAACCTAACCTAACCAAACCCAACCCAACAACCAAACCCAACCCAACCTAACCTAACCAAACCCAACCTAACCTAACCAAACCCAACCTAACCAAATAGCTTTCTCTCTTATATATATATTTAGATTATGAAAATTACAAAAAAAAAGCCACATTACATTTTGTATACGAGTGACTTGACATTTTAGATGGCATTAAACCGTGTCATTTGAGGCTGTGGGAGACTCAACAGCAAGAATTACGGACGGGTTGTAAAGAGCCCTGGTTGTTGTTGGTTGTAGCTGTTGTTGTTGTTGTTTCCTGTGATATTTCAATGGTTGTAAATTTCTTAAGTGGTGGAGAAGCGTAACACACACACACACACACATAGACAAGACACTCTCCTGCCCAACACACACAAACACATACACACAGACAGACACTCACCAACACACACACAGACACTCACCAACACACAGACACACATCATCTCACTCACACAGCCACGGGGAGACGAACGAGAGAGTAGTGAAGCGAGACAGTACAACGAACTGCAAAATCTCGATAGTTTAATTCTACACGATACAATGGTTAGGTTAGGGGGTGTGTGTTGATGGGTGCTAGTGGGTGCGTTGATGGGTGATAGCGGGTGCGTTGATGGGTGATAGCGGGTGTGATGATGAGCGGTAGTGGATGCGGGCGTACCTGGCAGGGTAGTGCATGACGATGGGCTCTTGCATGGCGTTCCTACGGTTGTTCCTCCTCCACATGTTCTCTTTCTCTCGTCTCTTGTTCTTGCGGCGTTCCTTCTGGAGGGCGCGAGTCACAGCCGCATTCTTCTCGCAGCCCTTCATCAGGAGGTTGGGGTTGTTACACTCCAGGGGCACCAGCATCCCGGTGGGGGGGCTCTCCTTACTGTACTTCATTGTCCTCCACACCAACTTACCCACCTCGACCTCACTTCTCACTTCACTATCCACACTATCCGCACTATCCACACTATCCACACTTATACACAACTGAATTATATCTATATCACTAACGTCAGGATGGTGTCGTCTGGTATACACTAAACTAGAAATTCTCTCGAAATCGCTGAGTACATTATGTGTCCTGACCCGCTGCGTTCAATCACCGTTTACTGTGGGTCGCTGAAGGTGGATGTTGCTTCTGCAGGAGGGCGTTGATGAGATCACCACGAGGGCTCGGTGGTAGCATGACAACCACAGTGGCAAGAAGTGTATCGCACGCAGGGGAGGGACTGACGGTGGATAATACACACGTCGCAACACTCAGGTGTGGGCCAGCTAGCCGCATAACCTCACACCACGGCAGCCCGAGGTACACTGACTACTGGCGAGGAGAGGCGGGCGGCCAGGGCTCAGCTGATCACCCACCCCAACTTGGACCCCCCTCCCCCCCCCCCCCACACCCCGCGCACCTCCCACCCCTCACACCCCACCAAACACACACAGCTCACAACAAAAACAACACAAATCCCCACCGTGACACTCGGAAATTCTCACAAATCGCCACCAACAACTAATTTGGTCCGGCAGCAGAAATATTCTCGCTTCGTACAGACCCAAAAGTGAAATCTTTGTGAAGTAATGTTGGAGGCGCGGCAGCCCCGGGCACTTGGCACTGGGCCATGGTGCACCACGACCATTGTTATACAGGGCCATGGTGCACCACGACCATTATTCTAAGTGGCTAGGTTGCACTCTTACTACCGTTGACGTAAGTGACCATGGTGCTACACATCAACCATTACCGCTAGTGGATACAGTGCGCCAATACCATTGTTATGTGACCCTGATCATGCCCAAATAACACAGCCGTAGGTGGTTGCCCAGGTAGGGTGACCATTTAAGGGCCCGAACACAGGTAGGGTGACCATTTAAGGGCCCCAACACAGGTAGGGTGACCATTTAAGGGCCCCAACACAGGTAGGGTGACCATTTAAGGGCCCCAACACAGGTAGGGTGACCATTTAAGGGCCCTAACACAGGTAGGGTGACCATGTAGGGCCCGAACACAGGTAGGGTGACCATTTACGGGCCCCAACACGGGTAGGGTGACCATTTAAGGGCCCCAACACAGGTAGGGTGACCATTTAAGGGCCCCAACAAATAACTTAACCTAACCTAACCTTACAACCAGGTAGGGTAACTAATTTAGAAAGGCAATACAGGTAAGGTGCCAGGTGAGGAGACGCAGAGAGAGGAAGAGGAGGAGGGGGACGAGGAGGAAGAGGAGGGAGGAAGAGGAGGGAGGAAGAGGAGGAGGGAGGGAAGAGGAGGAGGGAGGGAAGAGGGGGAGGGGGACGAGGGGGGAGGGAGACGAGGAGGGGGAGGAGGGGGAGGGGCGTGACCTTCAGAGTGTTAACAGTGGGTGGCTGGGAGGGGGTGGGGCGGTTCTCCTCAAAAACTTGGACTTGAAGGAGCAGTAGTGGTGGTGGTGGTGGTGGTGGTGAAGGTGGTGGTGGTAGAGAGGATAGATTCACTCTCTACCTGTCAAATTAATTATAGTATTATCTTCACCCACACCCACCACCACCCACCACCACCACCACCCACCACCCACCATCACCACCACCCACCTACCTCTCAAAAGCACCTTACCTTAATTAAACACATTTGCATTTTAAACTCACCACCTCACTCCATCCAACCCACCCAACCCACCCCACCTGCGAACCCACCCACTGCCTCTCATCCAGCCACCTACAGCAGTTCTGACCCCAACCACCTGTGAACCCACCCACCTCTCACACACACACACACACACACACACACAATACTCTTGCTTACCTTTATTCACCCTAATTACTCTCACCTGTACTGACCATTGTATTAGGTTCATCAGGTGTGTACATGTGGTCCACCTAACCTAACCAAACCAAACCTAACCTACAGGTAGTCCATAAATATCTCCTAGTTTAGTATTTTCCTTAATGAGAGATTGTGATACGAGCAAGTTTATTACACAAGTGAAATTGGCATGTGTGTGTGTGTTTGTGTGTGTGTGTGTAAACTAAAGATGGAAATAGGGGAGGGGTGAGGGTGAAGGAGGGGGTGAGGGTGAAGGAGGGGGTGAGGGTCAGGAGGGGAGGGGTTAGGAAGATTGTCCCCCCACCTCCCCTCCCTCTATGCAGTGAGTGGGCTAGTTTATTGGGCACACCCCTTACATCCTGTGTAAGGCGAAGCGCAGAAGCATTACAGCGCCCAGGAAAGGGGGGAGGGGGTGAGGGAGGAGGGGAGGGGGGAGAAGGATAAGAGGAGGGGGAAGGGGAATGAGAGGAAGAGGAAAGGGTAGGAAAAGAAAGGAGAGAGAGAGAGAGAGAGAGAGAGAGAGAGAGAGAGAGAGAGAGAGAGAGAGAGAGAGAGAGAGAGAGAGAGAGAGCTAAACCAAGACTATTTCTGTACCTCATTCTGAATAACCTCCCCTTCTACCCCTACCATGCAAACCTTTTCATTGATTCTTCTCTTGAACACCCCCTCCCCCTAACCCCTTCCCCCTCCCCTTTACCCCTGCAGTGCGTTCCTTTCATTCACTACTAAAGCATAAAGTTGCCAGCAAAAGTAGTTAAGTCCCCCCCCCCCACCCACACCCCCTCACCCCCACCCCACCAAACTCCCCCATCACCCCATCAAAGTCCCCCCCCTTACCCCACCACACCACGACAAGATCCCAAGACCCAAAGACTCCTAGATCCCAATACCCCAAGACTCCTAGATCCCAAGACCCCAAGACTCCTTGACCCCAAGACTCCTAGATCCCAAGACTCCTAGATCCCAAGACCCCAAGACTCCTAGACCCCAAGACCCCGAGACTCCTAGACCCCAAGACTCCTAGACCCCAAGACTCCTAGATCCCAAGACCCCTAGATCCCAAGACCCCAAGACCCCTAGATCCCAAGACTCCTAGATCCCAAGACTCCGAGACTCCTAGACCCCAAGACTCCTAGACCCCAAGACTCCTTGACCCCAAGACTCCTAGATCCCAAGACCCCAAGATCCCAAGACTCCTAGATCCCAAGACCCCAAGACTCCTAGACCCCAAGACCCCGAGACTCCTAGACCCCAAGACTCCTAGACCCCAAGACTCCTAGATCCCAAGACCCCTAGATCCCAAGACCCCAAGACTCCTAGATCCCAAGACCCCTAGATCCCAAGACCCCAAGACTCCTAGATCCCAAGACCCCTAGATCCCAAGACTCCTAGACTCCTAGATCCCAAGACCCCTAGATCCCAAGACCCCAAGACTCCTAGATCCCAAGACCCCAAGACTCCTAGATCCCAAGACTCCTAGATCTCAAGACCCCTAGATCCCAAGACTCCTAGATCCCAAGACCCCTAGATCCCAAGACCCCTAGATCCCAAGACCCCTAGATCCCAAGACTCCTAGATCCCAAAATTTAACTTAACTTAACTTAACCTAAGCTAAATATTCTTCTCCACCATTAATATATATTTAATTATTTACCAGAAAAGTCAATCGTAAGGAGAGAGATTTCAAACAGGTTCCCACATCATCAAAATCTATTTCAAATAACAAAGAAAATTCGGATTCAATTTTTAGATCCAGTCGGTGGGGGGAGGTTTACACACACACACACACACACACACACACACACACACACACACACACACACACACACACACACACACACACACACACGGCGCTTTCTCTTTGGTGTTTAAATAACTTAAAATTGGTCCGAGAATTGATGAAAATGGTTAAGTGAG